>JAWPHD010002086.1:0-276311 GCA_037043455.1 Cyrtodaria siliqua | reverse complement strand
ATGTATGATTCATTTTCAACTCGCTACCATGCGTATGTATGATTCATCTTCAACTCGCTACCATGCGTATGTATGATTCATCCTCAACTCGCTACCACGCTCATGTATGATTCATCCTCAACTCGCTACCATGCATATGTATGTTTCATCTTCAACTCGCTACCACTCATATGTATGATTTATCCTCAATTCGCTACCACGCCTATTTATGATTCATCTTGAACTCGCTAACACGTGTATGTATGATTCATCCTCAACTCGCTACCACGTGTATGTATGATTCATCCTCAACTCGCTACCACGTGTATGTATGATTCATCCTCAACTCGTTACCTCGTTTATGTATGATTCATCCTCAACTCGTTACGACGTGTATGTATGATTCATCCTCAACTCACTACCATGTGTATGAATGTTTCCTCACTACCACGTGTATGTATGATTCATCCTCAACTCGTTACCACTTGAATGTATGATTCATCCTCAACTCGCTATCATGCGTATGTATGATTCATCCTCAACTCGTTGCCACGTGTATGTATGATTCATCCTCAACTCACTACCACGTGTATGTATGATTCATCCTCAACTCGTTACCACGTGTATGTATGATTCATCCTCATCTCACTACCACGTGTATGTATGATTCCTCACTACCACGTGTATGTATGATTCATCCTCAACTCGCTACCATGCGTATGTATGATTTATCCTCAACTCGCTACCACGCGTATGTATGATATTTCATCAACTCGCTACCATGCGTATGTATGATTCATCCTCAACTCGCTACCACGTGTATGTATGATTCATCCTCAGCCTGCTACCACGTGTATGTATGACTCTTCCTCAACTCGTTACCTCGTGTATGTATGATTCATCCTCAACTCACTTCCACGTATATGTATGATTCATCCTCAACTCGTTACCACGTGTATGTATGATTCATCCTCAACTCATTACCACGTGTATGTATGATTCATCCTCAACTCACTACCACGTGTATGTATGTTTCCTCACTACCACATGTATGTATGATTCATCCTGAACTCGCTACCACGCGTATGTATGATTCATCCTCAACTCATTACCACGTGTATGTATGATTCATTTTCAACTCGCTACCATGCGTATGTATGATTCATCTTCAACTCGCTACCACGTGTATGTATGATTCATTTTCAACTCGCTACCATGCGTATGTATGATTCATCTTCAACTCGCTACCATGCGTATGTATGATTCATCCTCAACTCGCTACCATGCGTATGTATGATTAATCCTCAACTCGCTACCACGCGTATGTATGATTCATCCTCAACTCGCTACCACGTGTATGTATGATTCATCCTCAACTCACTACCACGCGTATGTATGATTCATCCTCAACTCGCTACCTTGCGTATGTATGATTAATCCTCAACTCGCTACCACGCGTATGTATGATTCATCCTCAACTCGCTACCACGTGTATGTATGATTCATCCTCAACTCGTTACCTCGTTTATGTATGATTCATCCTCAACTCGTTACGACGTGTATGTATGATTCATCCTCAACTCACTACCATGTGTATGAATGTTTCCTCACTACCACGTGTATGTATGATTCATCCTCAACTCACTACCATGCGTATGTATGACTCATCCTCAACTCGCTACCACACGTATGTATGATTCATCATCCTTAACTCGCTACCACGCGTATGCATGATTCATCCTGAACTCGCTACCACGCGTATGCAACTCGCTACCATGCCTATTTTGATTCATCCTCAACTAGCTACCACGTGTAAATATGATTCATCCTCAGCTCGCTACCACGTGTATGTATGATTCTTCCTCAACTCGTTACCACGTGTATGTATGATTCATCCTCAACTCATTACCACGTGTATGTATGATTCATCTCAACTCATTACCACGTGTATGTATGATTCATCCTCAACTCACTACCACGTGTATGTATGTTTCCTCACTACCACGTGTATGTATGATTCATCCTCAACTTGCTACCACGCGTATGTATGATTCATCCTCAACTCGCTACCACGTGTATGTATGATTCATCCTCAGCCTGCTACCACGTGTATGTATGATTCTTCCTCAACTCGTTACCTCGTGTATGTATGATTCATCCTCAACTCACTTCCACGTATATGTATGATTCATCCTCAACTCGTTACCACGTGTATGTATGATTCATCCTCAACTCATTACCACGTGTATGTATGATTCATCCTCAACTCACTACCACGTGTATGTATGTTTCCTCACTACCACGTGTATGTATGATTCATCCTGAACTCGCTACCACGCGTATGTATGATTCATCCTCAACTCATTACCACGTGTATGTATGATTCATTTTCAACTCGCTACCATGCGTATGTATGATTCATCTTCAACTCGCTACCATGCGTATGTATGATTCATCCTCAACTCGCTACCATGCGTATGTATGATTAATCCTCAACTCGCTACCACGCGTATGTATGATTCATCCTCAACTCGCTACCACGTGTATGTATGATTCATCCTCAACTCACTACCACGTGTATGTATGATTCATCCTCAACTCGTTACCTAGTGTATGTATGATTCATCCTCAACTCATTACCACATGTATGTATGATTCATCCTCAACTCACTACCACGTGTATTTATGTTTCCTCACTACCACGTGTATGTATGATTCATCCTCAACTCGCTACCACGCGTATGTATGATTCATCCTCAACTCGCTACCACACGTATGTATGATTCATCCTCAACTCGCTACCACGCGTATGTATGATTCATCCTCAACTCGTTACCACGTGTATGTATGATTCATCCTCAACTCGGTACCACGTGTATGTATGATTCATCCTCAACTCACTACCACGTGTATGTATGATTCCTCACTACCACGTGTATGTATGATTCATCCTCAACTCGCTACCACGCATATGTATAATTCATCCTCAACTCGCTACCACGCGTATGTATTATTCATCCTTAATTAACTACCACGTGTATGTATGATTCATCCTCAACTCACTACCACGTGTATGTATGATTCATCCTAAACTCGTTACCACTTGTATGTATGATTCGTCCTCAACTCGCTATCATGCGTATGTATGATTCATCCTCAACTCGTTGCCACGTGTATGTATGATTCATCCTCAACTCACTACCACGTGTATGTATGATTCATCCTCAACGCGTTACCACGTGTATGTATGATTCATCATCAACTCACTACCACGTGTATGTATGATTCCTCACTACCACGTGTATGTATGATTCATCCTCAACTCGCTACCATGCGTATGTATGATTTATCCTCAACTCGCTACCACAAGTTTGTATGATTCATCTACCACGCGTATGTATGTTTCATCCTCAACTCATTACCACGTGTATGTATGATTCATCCTCAACTCGCTACCACTTTTATGTATGATTCATTTTCAACTCGCTACCACATGTATGTCTGATTCATCCTCAACTCACTACCACGCGTATGTATGATTCTTCATCAACTCGCTACCATGCGTATGTATGATTCATCCTCAACTCGTTACCACGTGTATGTATGATTCACCCTCAACTCACTACCACGTGTATGTATGATTCATCCTCAACTCGTTATCACGTGTATGTATGATTCATCCTCAACTCACTACCACGTGTATGTATGATTCATCCTCAACTCGCTACCACGTTTATGTATGATTCATCCTCAACTCGTTAGCACGCGTATGTATGATTCATCCTCAACTCGCTACCACGCGTATGTATGATTCATTCTCAACTCGCTACCACGCGTATGTATGATTCATCCTTAACTCGCTACCACGTGTATGTATGATTCATCCTCAACTCGCTACCACGCGTATGTATGATCCATCCTTAAATCACTACCACGCATATGTATGATTCATCCTCAACTCGCTACCACGCGTATGTATGATTTTTCATCAACTCGCTACCACGCGTATGTATGATTCATCATTAACTGGCTACCACGCGTATGTATGATTCATCCTCAACTCGCTACCACGCATATGTATGATTTATCCTCAACTCACTACCATGCGTATGTATAAATCATCCTCAACATGCTACCACGCGTATGTATGATTCTTCATCAACTCACTACCACGTGTATGTATGATTCATCCTCAACTCGTTACCACTTGTATGTATGATTCATCCTCAACTGGCTATCATGCGTATGTATGATTCATCCTCAACTCGTTGCCACGTGTATGTATGATTCAACCTCAACTCACTACCACGTGTATGTATGATTCCTCACTACCACGTGTATGTATGATTCATCCTCAACTCGATACCATGCGTATGTATGATTTATCCTCAACTCGCTACCCCGCGTATGTATGATTTTTCATCAACTCGCTACCATGCGTATGTATGATTCATCCTCAACTGGCTACCACGCGTATGTATGATTCATCCTCAACTCGCTACCACGTGTATGTATGATTTATCCTCAACTCGCTACCACGCGTATGTATGAATCATCCTCAACTCGCTACCACGTGTATGTATGATTCATCCTCAACTCGCTACCACGCATATGTATGATTCATCCTCAACTCGGTACCATGCGTATGTATTATTCATCCTTAACTCACTACCACGTGTATGTATGATTCATCCTCAACTCGCTACCACGCTCATGTATGATTCATCCTCAACTCGCTACCATGCATATGTATGATTCATCTTCAACTCGCTACCACTCATATGTATGATTCATCCTCAATTCGCTACCACGCCTTTTTATAATTCATCCTCAACTCGCTACCACGTGTATGTATGAATCATCCTCAACTCGCTACCACGCGTATGTATGATTCATCCTCAACTCGTTACCACGTGTATGTATGATTCATCCTCAACTCACTACCACTTGTATGTATGATTCCTCACTACCACGTGTATGTATGATTCATCCTCAACTCGCTACCACGCATATGTTTGATTCATCCTCAACTCACTACCAAGTGTATGTATGATTCATCCTCAACTCACTACCACGTGTATGTATGATTCATCCTCAACTCGTTACCACTTGTATGTATGATTCATCCTCAACTCACTACCACGTGTATGTATGATTCCTCACTACCACGTGTATGTATGATTCATCCTCAACTCGATACCATGCGTATGTATGATTTATCCTCAACTCGCTACCACGCGTATGTATTATTTTTCATCAACTCGCTACCATGCGTATGTATGATTCATCCTCAACTGGCTACCACGCGTATGTATGATTCATCCTCAACTCGCTACCACGCGTATGTATGATTTATCCTCAACTCGCTACCACGCGTATGTATGAATCATCCTCAACTCCCTACCACGCGTATGTATGATTCATCCTCAACTCGCTACCACGCCTATGTATGATTCATCCTCAACTCGCTACCACGCTCATGTATGATTCATCCTCAACTCGCTAACATGCATATGTATGATTCATCTTCAACTCGCCACCCCTCATATGTATGTTTCATCCTCAATTCGCTACCACGCCTATTTATGATTAATCCTCAACTCGCTACCACGTGTATGTATGATTCATCCTCAACTCGCTACCACATGTATGTATGATTCATCCTCAACTCGCTACCACGTGTATGTATGATTCATCCTCAACTCGTTACCTCGTGTATGTATGACTCATCCTCAACTCACTACCACGTTGATGTATGTTTCATCCTCAACTCGTTACGACGTGTATGTATGATTCATCCTCAACTCACTACCATGTGTATGAATGTTTTCTCACTACCACGTGTATGTATGATTCATCCTCAACTCACTACCATGCGTATGTATGACTCATCCTCAACTCGCTACCACACGTATGTATGATTCATCATCCTCAACTCGCTACCACGCGTATGTATGATTCATCCTGAACTCGCTACCACGCGTATGCAACTCGCTACCATGCCTATTTATGATTCATCCTCAACTCGCTACCACGTGTATGTATGATTCATTCTCAGCTCGCTACCACGTGTATGTATGATTCTTCCTCAACTCGTTACCTCGTGTATGTATGATTCTTCCTTAACTCACTACCACGTGTATGTATGATTCATCCTCAACTCACTACCACGTGTATGTATGTTTCCTCACTACCACGTGTATGTATGATTCATCCTCAACTTGCTACCACGCGTATGTATGATTCATCCTCAACTCGCTACCACGCGTATGTATGATTCATCATCCTCAACTCGCTACCACGCATATGTATGATTAATCCTCAACTCATTACCTACAGTATGTATGATTCATCCTGAACTCGCTACCCCGCGTATGTATGATTCATCCTCAACTTATTACGACGTGTATGTATGATTCATCCTCAACTCTCTACCATGCGTATATATGATTCATCCTCAACTCGCTACCATGCGTATGTATGATTCATCCTCAACTCGCTACCATGCGTATGTATGATTCATCCTCAACTCGCTACCACGCGTATGTATGATTCATCCTCAACTCGCTACCACGTGTATGTACGATTCATCCTCAACTCACTACCACGTGTATGTATGATTCATCCTCAACTCGTTACTTAGTGTATGTATGATTCATCCTCAACTCACTACCACGTGTATGTATGATTCATCCTCAACTCGTTACCACGTTTATGTATGATTCATCCTCAACTCATTACCACATGTATGTATGATTCATCCTCAACTCATTACCACGTGTATGTATTTTTCCTCACTACCACATGTATGTATGATTCATCCTCAACTCGCTACCACGCGTATGTATGATTCATCCTCAACTCGCTACCACACGTATGTATGATTCATCCTCAACTCGCTACCACGCGTATGTATGATTCATCCTCAACTCGTTACCACGAGTATGTATGATTCATCTTCAACTCGGTACCACGTGTTTGTATGATTCATCCTCAACTCACTACCACGTGTATGTATGATTCCTCACTACCACGTGTATGTCTGATTCATCCTCAACTCGCTACCACGCATATGTATGATTCATCCTCAACTCGCTACCATGCGTATGTATTATTCATCCTTAACTCACTACCACGTGTATGTATGATTCATCATCAACTGACTACCACATGTATGTATGATTCATATCCTCAACTCGTTGCCACTTGTATGTATGATTCATCCTCAACTCGCTATCATGCGTATGTATGATTCATCCTCAACTCGTTACCACGTGTATGTATGATTCATCCTCAACTCATTACCACATGTATGTATGATTCATCCTCAACTCATTACCACGTGTATGTATTTTTCCTCACTACCACATGTATGTATGATTCATCCTCAACTCGCTACCACGCGTATGTATGATTCATCCTCAACTCGCTACCACACGTATGTATGATTCATCCTCAACTCGCTACCACGCGTATGTATGATTCATCCTCAACTCGTTACCACGAGTATGTATGATTCATCTTCAACTCGGTACCACGTTTTTGTATGATTCATCCTCAACTCACTTCCACGTGTATGTATGATTCCTCACTACCACGTGTATGTCTGATTCATCCTCAACTCGCTACCACGTAATGTATGATTCATCCTCAACTCGCTACCATGCGTATGTATTAATCATCCTTAACTCACTACCACGTGTATGTATGATTAATCATCAACTGACTACCACATGTATGTATGATTCATCCTCAACTCGTTACCACGTGTATGTCTGATTCATCCTCAACTCGCTACCACGCATATGTATGATTCATCCTCAACTCGCTACCATGCGTATGTATTATTCATCCTTAACTCACTACCACGTGTATGTATGATTCATCCTCCACTCACTACCACGTGTATGTATGATTCATCCTCAACTCGTTACCACGTGTGTGTATGATTCATCCTCAACTCACTACCACGTGTATGTATGATTCCTCACTACCACGTGTATGTATGATTCATCCTCAACTCGCTACCATGCGTATGTATGTTTTATCCTCAACTCGCTACCACGCGTATGTATGATTCATCTACCACGCGTATGTATGTTTCATCCTCAACTTACTACCACGTGTATGTATGATTCATCCTCAACTCGCTACCACTTTTATGTATGATTCATTCTCAACTCGCTACCACATGTATGTCTGATTCATCCTCAACTCACTACCACGCGTATGTATGATTCTTCATCAACTCGCTACCATGCTTATGTATGATTCATCCTCAACTCGTTACCACGTGTATGTATGATTCACCCTCAACTCACTACCACGTGTATGTATGATTCATCCTCAACTCGTTACCACGTGTATGTATGATTCATCCTCAACTTACTACCATGTGTATGTATGATTCATCCTCAACTCGTTACCACGTGTATGTATGATTCATCATCAACTCACTACCACGTGTATGTATGATTCATCCTCAACTCGCTACCACGTTTATGTATGATTCATCCTCAACTCGTTAGCACGCGTATGTATGATTCATTCTCAACTCGCTACCATGCGTATGTATGATTCATCCCCAACTCGCTACCACGAGTATGTATGATTCATCCTTAACTCGCTACCACGTGTATGTATGATTCATCCTCAACTCGCTACCACGCGTATGTATGATTCATCCTTAAATCACTACCACGCATATGTATGATTCATCCTCAACACGCTACCACACGTATGTATGATTTTTCATCAACTCGCTACGACGCGTATGTATGATTCATCCCCAACTGGCTACAACGCGTATGTATGATTCATCCTCAACTCGCTACCACGCGTATGTATGATTTATCCTCAACTCGCTACCATGCGTATGTATGACTCATCCTCAACTCCCTACCATGCGTATGTATGATTCATCCTCAACTCGCTACCACGCGTATGTATGATTCTTCATCAACTCACTACCACGTGTATGTATGATTCATCCTCAACTCGCTACCACGCGTATGTATGTTTCATCCTCAACTCGCTACCATGCTCATGTATGATTCATCTTCAACTCGCTACCATGCATATGTATGATTCATCTTCAACTCGCTACCACTCATATGTATGATTCATCCTCAATTCGCTACCACGCCTATTTATGATTCATCCTCAACTCGCTACCACGTGTATGTATGATTCATCCTCAACTCGCTACCACGTGTATATATGATTAATCCTCAATTCGCTACCACGTGTATGTATGATTCATCCTCAACTCGTTACCTCGTGTATGTATGATTCATCCTCAACTCACTACCACGTTGATGTATGATTCATCCTCAACTCGTTACGACGTGTATGTATGATTTATGCTCAACTCACTACCATGTGTATGAATGTTTCCTCACTACCACGTGTATGTATGATTCATCCTCAACTAACTACCATGCGTATGTATGATTCATCCTCAACTCGCTACCACACGTATGTATGATTCATCATCCTCAACTCGCTACCACGCGTATATATGATTCATCCTGAACTCGCTACCACGCGTATGCAACTCGCTACCATGCCTAATTATGATTTATCCTCAACTCGCTACCACGTGTATGTATGATTCATCCTCAGCTCGCTACCACGTGTATGTATGATTCTTCCTCAACTCGTTACCTCGTGTATGTATGATTCATCCTCAACTCACTACCACGTGTATGTATGATTCATCCTCAACTCGTTACCGCGTGTATGTATGATTCATCCTCAACTCATTACCACGTGTATGTATGATTCATCCTCAACTCACTACCACGTGTATGTATGTTTCCTCACTACCACGTGTATGTATGATTCATCCTCAACTTGATACCACGCATATGCATGATTCATCCTCAACTCGCTACCGCGCGTATGTATGATTCATCATCCTCAACTCGCTACCACGCATATGTATGATTAATCCTCAACTCATTACCAACTGTATGTATGATTCATCCTGAACTCGCTACCACGCGTATGTATGATTCATCCTCAACTCATTACCACGTGTATGTATGATTCATCCTCAACTAGCTACCATGCGTATGTATGATTCATCCTCAACTCGCTACCATGCGTATGTATGATTCATCCTCAACTCGCTACCATGCGTATGTATGATTCATCCTCAACTCGCTACCACGCGTATGTATGATTCATCAACTCGCTACCACGTGTATGTATGATTCATCCTCACTACCACGTGTATGTATGATTCATCCTCAACTCGTTACCTAGTGTATGTATGATTCATCCTCAACTCACTACCACGTGTATGTATGATTCATCCTCAACTCGTTACCACGTGTATGTATGATTCATCCTCAACTCATTACCACATGTATGTATGATTCATCCTCAACTCACTACCACGTGTATGTATGTTTCCTCACTACCACGTGTATGTATGATTCATCCTCAACTCGCTACCACGCGTATGTATGATTCATCCTCAACTCGCTACCACACGTATGTATGATTCATCCTCAACTCGCTACCACGCGTATGTATGATTAATCCTCAACTCGTTACCACGTGTATGTATGATTCATCCTCAACTCGGTACCACGTGTATGTATGATTCATCCTCAACTCACTACCACGTGTATGTATGATTCCTCACTACCACGTGTATGTATGATTCATCCTCAACTCGCTACCACGCATATGTATGATTCATCCTCAACTCGCTACCACGCGTATGTATTATTCATCCTTAACTCACTACCACGTGTATGTATGATTCATCCTCATCTCACTACCACGTGTATGTATGATTCATCCTCAACTCGTTACCACTTGTATGTATGATTCATCCTCAACTCGCTACCACGCTCATGTATGATTCATCCTCAACTCGTTGCCACGTGTATGTATGATTCATCCTCAACTCACTACCACGTGTATGTATGATTCATCCTCAACTTGTTACCACGCGTATGTATGATTCATCCTCAACTTGTTACCACGTGTATGTATGATTCATCCTCAACTCACTACCACGTGTATGTATGATTCCTCACTACCACGTGTATGTATGATTCATCCTCAACTCGCTACCATGCGTATGTATGATTCATCCTCAACTCGCTACCACGCGCGTATGTATGATTCATCTACCACGCGTATGTATATTTCATCCTCAACTCACTACCACGTGTATGTATGATACATCCTCAACTCGCTACCACTTTTATGTATGATTCATTCTCAACTCGCTACCACATGTATGTCTGATTCATCCTCAGCTCACTACCACGCGTATGTATGATTCTTCATCAACTCGCTTCCATGCGTATGTATAATTCATCCTCAACTCGTTACCACGTGTATGTATGATTCACCCTCAACTCACTACCACGTGTATGTATGATTCATCCTCAACTCGTTACCACGTGTATGTATGATTCATCCTCAACTCACTACCACGTGTATATATGATTCATCCTGAACTCGTTACCCCGTGTATGTATGATTCATCCTCAACTCGCTACCACGTTTATGTATGATTCATCCTCAACTCGCTACCACGCGTATGTATGATTCATCCTCAACTCGCTACCACGCGTGTGTATGATTCATCCTTAACTCGCTACCACGTGTATGTATGATTCATCCTCAACTCGCTACCACGCGTATGTATGATTCATCCTCAACTCGCTGCCGCAAATGTATGATTTATCCTTAACTCGCTACCACGCGTATGTATGATTCATCCTCAACTGACTACCACGTGTATGTATGATTCATCCTCAACTCGCTACCACGCGTATGTATGATTCATCCTCAACTCGCTACCACACGTATGTATGATTCATCCTCAACTCACTACCATGCGTATGTATGATTATGATTCTTCCTCAACTCGCTACCACGTGTACGTATGTATGATAGGACAGTACCTGTTCTAAATCATTTCAATATAACTTCTTTATACCCCAGCAAAACAAAGTTTTAGGCATAGTATACTGGTTTTGGCTTGTATGTCCGTCCATCCGTCTGTCTTAAGACGGAACCTTGTCCGATCTGTAACTCCTAGATTTTGTTGTTGGCGTCCTACAGAGAAGACCAAATCTACATATGATGTCATCATACAAACATCTGTGTAATTTAGTAGTTAGCAGAGATATACACTCAAGTGATATGAAAACGCAACACAGGAGTTTCCGCTATATATTGTATATACTGCACACTTAATTGCACATAATATTCCAAAGAAATCCCAAGATTTTTTTTAAAAGAAAGTTGCAGTTAACTAGAGAAAGGACACAACTGTGATGTTGTAGACGTTTTAATCACACTACACTTTGTAACAAGAACTTCATAAATGTTGAAGTAGCTCTTTGAACAATTGAGCTAGTTCAGTACTGTATTTAACGTAAATAGTTTGCAAAATGTTGCATTCTAAGTTTGCTCACATGATTGAGCCAAACGCGTACTCTGTGAATAATGAAACATTGAAGGAATACTATTTGCTGTATTATTTGTTGTTTTAGTATTTTTTCCAAAAGGAAAGGTCTTACGTAGCCATGTACCATTCGATTAAAAGCAGCATATTGTACATACAATATATAGCGGAAATTCCCGTGTTGCGTTTTCATACCACTTGAGTGTATGTGAGTGCATGGAACGATAACTCTGCGTACATGCGCCTTTATTAATATGAATTTAGGCACTGCCTAAGACCGAGCAGAGCTCTTAAAATTAAAGACGTCATCGTATGACAGCGTAATATTTAAAAAATAAAATATTTCCATCAGGTTAATATTGTCCTGGATACCTGGTGGGTGAGACTTGAAATTCATCGATACCAAGGCCAACCCTTTTCAGTATTTATTCACATGCTGAACCTGAAATATTGAAATTATTTTGTTACTGTTTATATACTATACCGACTCTCATTTTTTTTCTTCATTTTAAAATAAAACTTCAAGATAAAAAAATGTAAAACAAATTGTAAAAAGTTGAAAAAAATATATTGTAGGCAACATTCAACTGTTCGATACTCATTTCAGGCAGTGTGTGTGGCAGTGGACATTTGCGAGACAGCTTGTGAACTGACATATGACAATGCCAGGGAACATAATCTGCAAGACAGGCTTCATGTTTTACATACAGATGTTTTCTCCGGTATGTCTCTGGCTGGTTTAGAAAGTACATGCTTCCTTCAGGCCAAAAAAAAAATACCTGTGTTTCCGGTGGCCCGATCAACCCTATTTTTAAGGGGCCGACCCTAAAACTTTTTATGAAAATAAATAAATATATATATCGAGGTAAACTGACATCACAGAGAAACTTTTAGTTGTATCATCAAGATAAATACATGTAGAATCTCACAATATTTTGCTTCAAAAAAAAGCCTACCGACCTATTTTTTTAGCCAGAGCTTACGGGATGCCGAGTTGTCCGTCCGGCATTAACTTTTTCTCTCGTTAAGACGATAGGGCCTTCATCCGATCTGTACTAAACTTTAACAGGTTGTTAATATCAATGAAAGCTCGGATGAGTTCGAAAACCAGCCAGATCGGACGAGTAACAGCGGAGTTATGGCCCTTGATTTAGTTAAAAATGGTATATTGCTATATTTTGCCTAGTTAAGACGATAGGGCCTTCATTTTTGATCCTATCTTTACCAATCTTTACCACATTGTTAATATTAATGACAGCTCAGACAAGTTTGAAAACCAGCCAGGTCGGACCAGTAAAAGCGGAGTTATGGTCCTGGATTTAGTTAAAAATGCTATATTGCTATATTTTGCTATATTTTGCCTCATTAAGACGATAGGGCCTTCGTTTTTCATCCTATCTTTACCAAACTTTACCACATTGTTTATATCAATGAAAGCTCGGTCAACTTCGAAAACCAGCCATATCGCAATAGTAACAGCGGAGTTATGGCCCTTGATTGAGGTAAAAATGCTATATTTTGCATCGTTAATACGATAGGGGCTTTATTGTTCATCCGATCTCTACCAATCTTTATCAGATTGTTAATGTCGTTGCAAGCTCGAACAAGTTTGAAAACCAGCCATATCGGACCAGTAATAGCGGAGTTATGTCCCTTGATTTAGTTAAAAATGCTATATTTTGCCTCGTTAAGACGATAGGGCTTCATTGTTCATCAGATCTTTACCAAACTTTATCAGATTGTTAATATCAATGAAAGCTCGGACAAGTTTGAAAAACAAACCAGCCATATCGGACTAGTAACAGCGGAGTTTTGGCCCTTGATTTAGTTAAAAATGCTATATTTTGCCTCGTTAAGACGATAGGGGCTTCATTTTTCATTCGATCTTTACCAAACTTTACCACATTGTTAATATCAATGAAAGCTCGGACAAGTTCGAAGGCCAACCAGATCGGACCAGTAAAAGCGGAGTTATGGTCCTTGATTTAGTTAAAAATGCTATATTGCTATATTTTGCCTCGTTAAGACGATAGGGCCTTCGGTTTTCATTTTATCTTTACCAAACCTTATCACATTGTTAATATCAATGAAAGCTCGGACAAGTTCGAAAACCAGCCATATCGGACTAGTAACAGCGGAGTTATGGCCCTTGATTTAGTTAAAAACGAAATATTTTGCATCGTTAAGACGATAGGGGCTTTATTGTTCATTTGATCTTTACCAAACTAAATCAGATTGTTAAAGTCGTTGCAAGCTCGAAGAAGTTTGAAAACCAGCCATATCGGACCAGTAATAGCGGAGTTATGGCCCTTGATTTAGTTTAAAATGCTATATTTTGCCTCGTTAAGACGATAGGGGCTTCATTGTTCATTTGATATTTACCAAACTTCATCAGATTGTTAATATCAATGAAAGCTCGGACAAGTTTGAAAACCAGCCATATCGGACTAGTATCAGCGTAGTTATGGCCCTTGATTTGGTTAAAAATGCTATATTTTGCCTCGTTCAGACGATAGTGGTTTCATTGTTCATCCGATCTTTACCAAACTTTATCAGATTGTTAATATCAATAAAAGCTCGGACAAGTCCGAAAACCATTTATATCGGACCAGTAACAGCGGAGTTACGGCCCTTGATTTAGTTCAAAATGATATATTTTGCCTCGTTAAGACGATAGGGCCTTCATTTTTCATCCGATCTTTACCAAACTGTATCAGATCGTTAATGTCTATGAAAGCTTGGTCAAGTTCGAAAACCAGCCAGATGGAACTAGTAAGAGCGGAGTTATGGTCCTTGATTTTGTTAAAAATGCCTCCTCATACGATAGGGCCTTCATTTTGCATCTGATCTTTGCCAGACTTTAGCATATTTTATGACTTTCTTTCTGCTCAGGTGATCTATTGGGATCAATCTTCGTCCGTCGTCCGTCATCCGTCGTCGTCGTCGTCCGTCGTTAACTTTTGCTTCAAACGACTTCTCCTCAGAAACCGTTTGGCCAATTTTGACCAAACTTCACTTGAATGATCCTTAGATGAATGCTTTTTAGATTTGGTAAAATCAGGTCAGCGCGACATCCAAGATGGCCGCCATTACCATATATAATTGAAACCTTAAAAAATATTTTTCTCAAGAACCGCTGGACAGATTTCAACAGCTTTTCTTTTAAAATAATCGCCAACGTCTAGACTATCAAGTTTGTTCAAATGAAGTCCCCGGGGTAAAAAATGGCTATGCCCCGGGGGTCCAAATTTTGTATATTGAGATTTTGCATGTTTTTCATATAGACATATAGGAAAAACCTTTAAAAAATCTTCTTCTCTGAAATCACAAGGCACAGAGATCTCATGTATTACATGTAGCATCAGCTTATGGTTCTCTACGAAGTTTGTTCAAATGGTGACCTGGGGTCAAATTTGTCCCCGCCCCGGATGTCACAGTTTTACATAGACTTATATAGGATTTTCTTTTTAAAAATCTTCTTCTCGGAAACTGCAAGAGCCAGAGGTTTGATATTTTGCATTAACTATAAGCTTATGGTCCTTTACCAAGTTTGTTCAAATGGTGACCCTGGGGTCACATTTGGCCCCGCCCCAAGGGTCACATGTTTTACATAGACATGTATAGGGAAAAACTTAAAAAATCTTCTCTGAAACTGCAAGAGACAGAGGTTTAATATTTTGCATTTGCTATAAGCTTATGGTCCTCTACCAAGTTTGTTCAAAGGGTGACCCAGGGGTCACATTTGGCCCCGTCCCGGGTGTCACAGTTTTACATAAGCTTGTATAGGGAAAAACTGAAAAAAATCTTCTTCTCTGGAACCACATGGCACGGAGCTCTCATGTATTACATATATGTAACATCAGCTTATGGTCCCCTACTTAGTTTGTTCAAATGGTGACCCTGGGGTAAAATTTGTCCCCGCTCCGGGTGTCACAGTTTTACATAGACTTATATAGGATTTTTTTTTAAAAAATCTTCTTCTCGGAAACTGCAAGAGCCAGAGGTTTGATATTTTGCATTTACTACAAGCTTATGGTCCTTTACCAAGTTTGTTTAAATGGTGACCCAGAGATCACATTCGGCCCCGCCGCAAGGGTCACATGTTTTACATAGACATGTATAGGGAAAAACTTAAAAAATCTTCTTCTCGGAAACTGCAAGAGCCGGTGGTTTGATATTTTACATTTACTATAAGCTTATGGTCCTTTACCAAGTTTGTTCAAATGGTGACCCTGGGGTCAAATTTGTCCCCGCTCCGGGGGTCACAGTTTTACATAGACTTATATAGGATTTTTTTTTAAAAACTTCTTCTCGGAAACTGCAAGAGCCAGAGGTATGTTATTTTGCATTTACTATAAGCTTATGTCCTTTACCAAGTTTGTTCAAATGGTGACCCTGGGGTCACATTTGGCCCCGCCCCAAGGGTCACATGTTTTACTTAGACATATATAGGGAAAAAAATTAAAAAATCTTCTTCTCTGAAACTGCAAGAGCCAGAGGTTTAATATTTTGCATTTGCTATAAGCTTATGGTCCACTACCAAGTTTGTTCAAATGGTGACCAGGGGTCACATTTGGCCCCACCCCGGGGGTCACAGTTTTACATAGGCTTGTATAGGGAAAAACTGAAAAAAATATTCTTCTCTGGAACTGCAAGAGCCAGAAGTAAAATATTTTTCATTTGCTATAAGCTTATGGTCCTCTACCAAGTTTGTTCAAAATGGTGAACCTGGGGTAAAATTTGACCCCACTCCGCGGGTCACAGTTTTACATAGACTTATATAGGAAACACATTAAAGTCTTCTTCTCTGGAACTACAAGAGCCAGAGGTTTAATATTTTGCATTTACTATACTCTTATGGTCCTTTACCAAGTTTGTTCAAATGGTGACCCTGGGTTCACATTTGACCCCGCCCCAGGGGTCACGTTTTACATAGACTTGTATTGGGAAAAAATTTAAAAAATCTTCTCTAAAACCACAAAGCACACAGCTCTCATATATTACATGTAGCCCTGGGGTCACATTTGGCTCTGCCCAAGGTGTTACTCTCTAGCACCTACATTTTGTATTTGATCTTTACCAAACTTTGTCAGTGTCTTAAACTGTCTATATCAATGTTGTTATACACACCAGAGCCCACATTTCTTGAACAATCTTAACCAAACTTGCACAGATTGTATATGACCATAAGATTTTGAAGAAGTTTGATAATGTGCCAGTACTCAGGTGAGCGATATAGGGCCATCATGGCCCTCTTGTTTTATTATTAGTATATTGTTTGTGTTTAAATTTTTGTTTAATATATACCGGTATATTGTGTTTTTTAGATTTTTTTTTGTTTTTGAAAAAAAAATAATTGATAATCTTTTTTTTAATATTATTTTTTTTTTGACGGATTGATTTTTTTTTTTTTTAAATTTGATTTTTTTTTATGATTTTTTTATTTTTATTTGATTAGATTTTTTTTTTTTTTTTTTAATTGATACTTTTTTAAAAATTGGTGTTAACGCCGTGTTGGCAGTAAGCATTGCTATGATTTCTAGTTGTGCCTATTGCGTTTTATTGCGGTTCGTTGATTTTTGATGGAGTTACGGCCCCTTGACATTTTTACTTTTAAATTTCTTGTCGGCGCTACTTCTCCTAAACGCCTTGTTGGATTTCGACGAAACGTGGCAGGAAACATCAGTAAGATGTCTAGTTGTACATATCACGCTTTTGTTCCAGTTCGCTTATTTATGACGGAGTTATGGCACTTTGACATTTTTTACTTTAAATTTCTTGTCGGCACTACTCCTAAACGGCATGTTGGATTTCAACAAAATTTGACAGGAAGCCTCAGTATAATGTCTAGTTGTGCAAAGCGCGGTATATCAGTGAAATCTTGGACAAGTTTGAAAACTAGCTAGACCTTGTTAGTAACGACAGGTTATGGCCCGCGATTTGTTTAAAAATGCTATATTGTATTTACCTTTGTTAAATCTGTAGTTACTTCATTTTTTATCTGATCTTTACCATATTTGTTTAGAATGTTAAAATAAACCCCACCCACCCATTTTTATGAAATTTCATTCATAGAAGAAAGTAAGACAAATTAAAAAATACCCATGCCAGACTAGACACAGCAGATGTATTGCCCATGATTACCAGGTGAGCGATCTAAGGCCATCCTACTCCTGTTGTTTTTGCAATGTTTTAAAAAAACTACTGATGGGAATTTTATGTCGACAACCCTTGATATAAGAGCCGTTTTAGCCAGTAGAGCATCCACAGATCCACAGGCTCTCTTGGGCCTCTTGTTTTAAATCGAATGGCATTTTGTTTTTAAACAAATGCACTTAAATGTCATCTCAGCAAATAGCAAACTCCATTGTTTTTAGTTACTAAAATGTTTACAAACTTTTATTTAAGCATCATCGACCTTTTTATTTTTAAGTCCAGCCCCCATTAGGCGAGACATGTGAATCCACGGATTTCTTGTTGTTATTTTAACGTGCTCGAAGGATAGACCGATTCACGGGACCGCCCGGAAAGTGTCTTGCCCAAGAACACACCGACGAAACTCAGTGGCACCACGGAGGATTGAACCCGGGGCCTCTGGTTACAAATCTGAAGCACTACCGACTGTGCCACGCCAGCCCTCAAATCTTTCATGATAAATGTGTTTTGTTGACAATTACAAATAAAACAATGCTAACATCTACACACTGTTCGTTTATGTTTATCATATTCATTCCCCTTACTGTTTTCTTATGTAACTGTTCTGACCGGCTTGACATGTGATACTTTGTATCAGTGTTTTCTTTTTGTATCTTTAGCTCAGAGGTGTTCTGTTGGGGTCATTCTTCATCCAGCTTTAAATTTTGCTTGAAATGGCTTCTTCTATTGGCCGCAAAACCAGAATTTACCTTTATGCAACATCTAAAGTCAAAGGTTCATACTATGACTTTCACGTGACTGCTTTTTATCCAATATAAACTACGTATTATTATAGATTTTGCTTCAACAGGAATATACTTAACATGTTTTATTATTATTGATGAATAAGGTTAACATGAATGAGGGTTAACATGAATGAGCAGTCCTTAACTGTTCTATTACGAGACTAAAGTAATTCTGAATAAGTAAAGCAACAAATGCCATATCAGATCGCTGTTATGGGTTGAACTTGTTTTTTGATTTCCTGTTTTATATTTTACTACAGATTGTGTAAAGAAGCTCGCAAGTTATGGACCATACAACGTGATCGTGAGCAATCCTCCATATTTATCCTCACACGATATGGAGACCTTGGATGAAGAAATATATAGGTATAAACCAGGATTTAGTAACCAATTAATGGCCAATTACACTGTGTAGTGGTACAAATCAGGTTCTAGTATTAAACCAATTAATGGCAAGTTACACTGTGTAGTGGTATAAACGTGGTTCTGCTCACCTTTTTATAGTATTATCAATTAACAAATTTAACTCTTAAAGATCATATGAACATTTCTTGATAGTCTCGGAGATAGTAAATTGAAAACAGCTACTACGTTGTATGTAAAAATAAGTATTATTTGCATGACGTAGATACTACTTGTTCCACTGCCTGACTGCACGGGGAAATGAGGTAAATCTGAATTGTATAGCTGCACAGCTATTGCCAGATAATTGATAAATACATTTACCCAGTGCCTCCTCCGGGATTCGCAAATGGAGCCAAATGAGACAATATAATAAAAGTGGAGATAAAAAAAATAACTTTGGCGAATGTGATTGGCGAAAGAAATATCCAATGTCAATGTCAAAGTAAACCAGCGATCAGTATAATTCTTTATAAGATTTTGTACTTGTATACATGTACAGTATTTATTTCGAAACTGAAATATTTCCAGATTAATAAGTTTTTATTTTTATGTAAAAAATTAAGTAAAATATTTTTCCTGGGCCATACTTCATTTAAAAATACATAAAAATAATTTCGAAAATATTATGTGCTATCTTTGAGCCATTTTTGGCTCCAATGTCTCCAATTTGTCTCCAACTTTTTTCATTTGGCGAAATTGGTTGGGAAAGAAAAAAATTGCCAGAGGAGGCTCTGTTTACCTGTGGATTAATTTACCTGTTCAAAGTTTTCTACGTCGTCAAATAAAATCTTATTCTCGCTTTTCACAGATATTGCAATGTGTGAATTGTAAATATCTATTGTTGTATATTGATTTTGATTTAAATAAACATGTTCATGAAACAAAATGTGGCCGGAGAACTGTAATGACCGAGTACACAGTGCAGTGGGATAACCCAGGTTCTACTCACCAATATATGGTGGATAAACCGGATTCTACTCACCAATAAATGGCAGAGTACACTGTGTAGTGGTATAAAAAAGGTTCTGCTCACCAATAAATGGCAGAGTACACTGTGTAGTAGTGTTGGGAATCGGTTGAAAATTTGTGATCGATCATCAAAATTTTCAACCAACTGATGATCGATCATTAATCCATTAAACTTGGCTTCCATATAACACACCAGTGTAAACTTTTTCAAACTATAATCAAGAAAAGAAACACATTGCAAGTATATTCTGGTCATTAAGCAATTGAATGAACAAACCAAGCATTTATTTAAAGTATAAATTGTGATACCCCTTTAGGGATATGATTTCTTGCTGCAAAATTAAAGCTTATTTCATTCTCTTGTACAATTTAGTAAAATAGAATGAAATAAATTATAATTTTGCAACAACCGAGTAAACTCGATTATGAAAAAATGTAATCGATTAATCGGAAAAAATACTTAACTGACCGACGCTCGATCAAATTGATTAAATGGAACAGCACTACTGTGTAGTGGTATAAAACAGGTTCTGCTCACCAATGAATGGCTAAGTACACTGTGTAGTGGTATAAAACAGGTTCTGCTCACCAATGAATGGCTAAGTACACTGTGTAGTGGTATAAAACAGGTTTTGCTCACCAGTGAATGGCCAAATACACATTGTAATGGTATAAATCAGGTTCTCCTCACCAATTAATGACTGAGTTCACAGTATAGTGGTATAAACCAGGTTCTGCTCACCAATTTATGGCCGTGTTCACAGTGTAGTATAAAACAGGTTCTGCTCACTAATTAATGGCCAAGTTCACAGTACATGCTCGATCCTATACATAACCAAGGATTACGACTCGCCTTAGGTGCCTTTCGTACATCACCAGTCGAAAGTATATATGTTGAAGCTAATGAACCATCACTGTCTCATAGACGGGACAAATTAGCCCTTCAATATGCCATTAAATTACAATCTAACCCTTCAAACCCAACAGACATAACTGTCTTTCAAAGCAAACTTAATGAAATTAAATCGAAATACAGTAACTTTCAACATATACACACAGATGGTTCTAAAGATGGAGATAAGGTAGCTGCAACAGCTGTTCACAAACACAGCATAATGAGCCTGACAATGCCTCTATCTTTTCAGCTGAACTTAAGCAATTGAACTTGCCTTAAATTATATTCGGGAATCTGATGATGACCATTTTGTAATCTTTTCTTATTCCCTTTCATCTCTTCAAGCACTGGGTAATATGAAACATGATAACACAGTTGTGCTTTAACTTTTAGAAAAGTACAATTCTCTTATAGTTGATAATGTTATTATTTTCTGCTCGCTTCCAAGCCATGTAGGAATATGTGGTAATGATAGAGCTGATTAAGTTTACATATATCTAATGCCAAATTACCTTATACTGATTTTAAAAGTTGTATTAACATATATATTCGTAACTCTTGGCAAGCCGCTTGGGATTTGTCAGTTAACAATAAACTCCATTACTCGGGGAATGGCGTTCTTCTAGCAAACCCATTCGTCGGGAAGAAGTTGTTCTAGCCCGATGCAGGATAGGGCATACACGTTATACTCATTGATATTTATTACAAGGTGAGCAATTACCAAAATGTATACCCTGCTTGGCACCGTTAACGGTCAAACACATCTTTTTAGAATGTGTAGACTTTGATCCTATGCGTCAAAGGTACTACAATGTTAATACTATAAAAGAGTTATTTGATACTATACTATAGATTTTAGTATTGTTTTAGATTTCCTGAAAGAAATCAGACTATATAAATCATTATAATATGTTCTTATATATATTTACTTTTTTATATACCTGTTGACTGGCATTTGTTGATTTACATATATAGTTTATATTACTAACATATCGTCCCTTATTTGTAAATAGTTTTATCTTTATACATTTACATTAATTTTTAATTACTACTTCATTTCTTTATCTTTCATCAGTTTTTGTGCACAATATGACCTATTTATGTGTCTACGTGCGTAATACACCTTTAATTCATTCATTCCGGGTTCACAGTGTAGTAGTATAAAACAGGTTCTTCTCACTAATTAATGGCCGAGGTCACAGTGTAGTGGTAGAAATCTTGGTTCTGTTTACCAATTAATTGCAGAGATTACATTGCAGTGTGATAAACCGAGTTATACTCACCAATTATTGGTTGAGTTCACGGTAGTATCAACCAGTGTAGTGGTATAAACCAGGTTCTGCTCGCCAGTTAATGACCTAGTTCACAGTGTAGTGGTATAAACAAGGTTCTGCTCACCATTTAATGACCTAGTAAACATTGCCGTGTTTGTTATGCTCAATAAATTAGTAATGTACTTTTGTCCGGTATTTCTTATCCTGTTACACCTTGTTCAGCCTACATGTGTGTGTCATTTTTAGCTCAACTTTTCCGAAGGAAAAAAAAGCTATTGTCAGCACTTGATCGTTGTCGTCGTTGTCTGCGTCCCCTGGTTAAAGTTTGTATGTGGGGTTGTATCTCCCAAACCACATTACATAATGGATTGAAACTCCACACATGTTTTCCGCATCATTAGATGACACCACAGAGTCAGGTGATATAACTCTTACTTTTATTTTGACAGACGGGTGGCCCTTTTCATACTTAGTAAACTTGGTTAAAGCTGTATGTAAGCTTGTATCTCCCAAACCACTTTACACAATGGATTGAAAGTTCACACATGTACTCAGCATCATTAGATGACACCACAGAGTTGGGTGATATAACTCTTGCTTTCACTTTGATAGAATTATTGCCCCTTTTACACTTAAACAATTTGGTTAAATTTTGTATGCAAGCTTGTATCTGGCAAAGAACTTAACATAATAAATTAAAACTTCACACATGGATTGTACATCATAACACAACACCACAAAGCCAAATTCTATAACTTTTGCAGCTATTTAAACAGAATTATGGTCCCTTTTGTACTTAAGAAATTTGGTTAAAGTTTGTATTTAAATTTGTATCTCGCAAGTACTTTACATAATGGATTAAAACTTCACACATACATTCAGCATCATTAGACAACACCACAGAGCCAGGTTTTATAACTATTGCTTTATTTTAACAAAATTATGGCCTCTTTTATTCTTTGAAAATTTGGTTAAAGTTTGTATGTAAGCTTACATCTCCAAAAGTACTTTACATAATGGATTGAAACTTCACACATGTATTTGGCATCATGTATAGCCCATGTTTTTATTATAACAAAATTATGGCCCCTTTCTGGGTTAAAGCTTGTATGTAATTGATGAAAACCCTGTTATCAATTGTAATTTCTCCAAAGTCGAGCGTCTGCACCGTTGGCGGTGGTCTTGTTTTTTGATTTTTTATGCTTCCCGAAATGTTCGGGGGAGCATAAGTATAGTCGCCGTTTTGTCCGTCCTTTTGTTTGTCCCACCTTTATCCGGAGCATAACTTCAAAACTACTGAAGGACTACAGTGAAACTTCACACAATGACAGAAGGCAATGAGAGGAGGTGCAGAGTGCAAGAACCATAACTCATACAAATTAGAGTTATTGCCCTTTGTAATTCCACCTATTGTCCGGAGCATAATTTCAAAACTACTGATGGGATTGCAATGGAACTTCACGCAATGATAGAGGGCAATGAGGGGAAGTGCAAAGTGCAGTAACCGTAACTGTCTTCATTCAGTTAATAGTTATTAAATTGTAATTTTATACTTATAGTTCTTGTCCGGAGAATACCTCAAAAACCATTTATGTGACTGCAATGAAACGTCACACAATGAAACAAGGCAGTAAGAAGAAGTGCAGAGCACAAGAACCATGACGTTTCTTCATTTAAATTTGAGGTTGTCATTTTATTGCTTCTAAAAATTCTTTCAGTTTTGCTATCTTTTTTAATTCCATATATTCTGTAAGACTTTCTCTATCTAGAATGCATTATTTTGTCAAATACCATAAAACGCCTATTTTGGTAATCTTTTAAATATCTAGAATTACTTACTTGATGTTTATCCAGATATGAGGACCACGGTGCGCTACAGGGTGGAATAGATGGACTAGATGTTATCAGACGCGTACTGTCCTTGGCATCAGGACTCCTGGAACCTGAACATGGGTATGTACAACTTCCAGTATCTATGTCAAAATTGTGTGATCCTGCGATCTATCTTTAATTTATTATCTTATTATTTCAATATCTATTCGAAGAATAGTGAGAGCTATCCTACTCACCATGGCGTCGGCGTCCCCAACTTCACCTTAAAGTTTTTGTGCAATAGATTAATACAGCTAAGCTATTGCATTAAAACTTTATACAAATGTTTCCCATCAAATTCTGCACCTTATCATACAATCCCCATAACTCTTCCATTCATTTTGACAAAATTATGGCACCTGAATTGATAAAAAATGTCATTTTTACATAGAAGTACATAGGAAAAACACTTCAAAATCTTCTTCTTCTTCGAAGCAAAAAGGGCTGCAGCTTAGATATTTTGTATGTAGCATCGTCTAGTAGTCCTTTTCTACCAAGTTTGCTCAAATGTTGACCCTGGGGTCAGAATTGGACCCGCTCCGGGGGTCACAAGAGGTGAAACATGAGGGTGTGGGTGGGCCCCCTGAGTCATAACTTAGTAACCGTTGAGATCTCCACCCTATAACCATATAGTACACTTACTTGACATGAACAGACAGATACAACCATCCAACCAGCATTACCATGTAACTTCCCCACCCCTGAGGACATAGCCCCTCGGTCACAACTTGGAAACCATTGAGATCTCCACCCTATAACCAGATATACACTTACTGGGCATGAACAGACGGATATAACAACCCAATCAGCCTAGACCCCGTCTCCTTCCCGACCCCTGAGGATATAGCCCCTCGGTCATAACTTGGAAACCATTGAGATCCCCACCCTATAACCATATATAGACTTACTGGGCATGAACAGACGGATACAACCACTCAACCAGCATAGACCCCGATCTCCTTCCCCAACCCTGGGGACATAGCCTCTGGGTCACAATTTGGAACCCTTTAAGATTCCTACCCTATAACCATATATACACTTACTGGGCATGAACGGATGGATACAACCATCCAACCAGCATAGACCCCGGGCTCCTTTCCCATCCCTGGTGACATAGACCCTGGGTCATGACTTGTAAACTGTTGGGATCCCTACCCTATCACCATATATATACATTGGGCATTAACAGACGGATACAACCATCCAACCAGCATAGACCCTAGGCTTCTTCCCCACCTTTGTGGACCTAGCTCCTGGGTCAAACTTTACAAATAATTTGATATTTTTAGCTTGACTGTTGGAAAAATCTTATGGGGTCTATAGGTCAAAGTTCATGGTCACAAATTGTATTTATGTGTTGATAGGCTCTTAGCATCAGGTTAATGTTTACGTCCGCATTTCTTAACATGTAAATAACGTGTAAATAACTTCAACATTTGTTATCCAATCATCATCAAACTTACATACTTATAAATGGGACGTTGATCATATCTATGGAGTTAAAGATCATTGGATGAAAGGTCAAAAAGGGGTCAAAGGTCAAATGCATTTACATATACTTAACATTATGTATCCTTTAAATTACCTCCGTATCATCACAGAAAAATTGTTGCCCTTGATTTAATAAAAATTCCTATATTTTCCTTCTCGACACATTCAGCTCGCCCCTTTGTTTTCACTTTTTGGCCTCGCAGGAGGTGTGTCTGTGTAAGCCTATCAAAACTCGAGTTGAAAGCAATACAGAAATTTTGAAAGCCTACAGTCTTTTTTAAAATTGAATGCTGATTGGCTAAATTTATCTGACAAGGCCAAAGGAACTAGTAGATTTGTTTATAGAGTGTAGTTGTTGATAAATGGTATATCGTTAGGTGATTTGTTACGCTGTACTTCAATCGTGACCGGAAAAGATGAAGAAAGGAATAGAAATGCTGAAATTGCAAATAAATTATTCTGTTTTATTGCAAAGTACGTTAATTTTACATGGTAACTGGTAATGAAACCCTATTAAAAATTACATATGGCCGCGATTTTCTAGTCACGTGATTTTTTCAAGGTGCCCGGATGTGTTCTTCTCCAAAACCACAAGGGCTAGAGCTTAGATATTATGTATATATCATCATCTAGTGGTTTGCAACCAAGTTTGTACACATGGTGACCAAAATATTCTTCTCTAAAACCACAAGGGCTACAGCTTTGATATTTTGCATGTATCAACATCTAGTGGTCCTTTACCAAGTTTATACAAATGGTGACACCTGGGGTCAGAATTAGCCCCACACGGGGGTAGGGTGGGAGTGGGGCGGGGATTGGGGGGGGGGGTCAAAAGTTTTAGAGTTTTACATAGTAATATAAAGAAAATACATTTTAAAAAAAATCTTCTCTGAAACCACAAGGGCTACAGCTTTGATATTTTGCATGTAGCATCATATAGTGGTCCTTTACCAAGTTGTACAAATGGTGACCCTGGGGTCAGAATAAGCCCCTTACTGGGGGTCAAAAGTTTTACATAGAAATATTAGGAAATACAATTAAAAACCTTCTTTCTTGAAACCACAAGGTTAGAGCTTTGATGTTTTGATCTAACAAAGTACACATTGCCAGTAGATCGATTCAGGCCCTCAAGGGGCTCTTGTTTTCAGGGTTATGGCCCTTTGAATATTTTAACAATGGAAGGCACTAACTTGTTTTGTTAAAATTCCCCACATCAGCACTGCCGTGTCAACTTTTATCGGAATACCAATAGAAAACGTTATATTGCTCTACTCTCTACCTTACATTTCGCTATTAAAATTATTTCACTTCATGACCATAAATCACTTATAGATTGTGCGTCCCTTCTGTCCGAATTGGTTTCCGCTCAATAACTTTTGAAAGGGTCCATATTTTTAATTAATATTTGGTGTGTAGCTGTGTAATTATAAAACACAGGCCAAGTTCGATTTCGGTCAACGTTGCTCATTTTATGCAGGAGTTGTGGCCCCTTTTCGACTATTTTCTGCAACAAATTGGTTTCCGCTCAATAACTTTTGAAAGGGTCCATGTTTATAATTAATATTTGGTGTGTAGCTGTGTAATTATAAAATACAGGTCAAGTTCAATTTCGGTTAACGTTGCTCATTTTATGCAGGAGTTGTGGCCCCTTTTTGACAATTTTATGCAACAAATTGGTTTCCGCTCAATAACTTTTGAAACGATCCATGTTTTGAATTCATATGTGGTGTGTCATTTTGTAATTATAAAACACAGGTCAAGTTCGATTTCGGTCAACGTTGCTCATTTTATGCAGGAGTTGTGGCCCCTTTTCGACTTAATTTTCTGCAACAAATTGGTTTCCGCTCAATAACTTTTGAAAGGGTCCCTGTTTGTAATTAATATTTGGTGAGTAGCTGTGTAATTATAAAATACAGGTGAAGTTCGATTTCGGTCAACGTTGCTCATTTTATGCAGGAGTTGTGGCCCCTTTTCGACTTAATTTTCTGCAACAAATTGGTTTTCGCTCAATAACTTTTGAAAGGGTCCATGTTTGTAATTAATATTTGGTGAGTAGCTGTGTAATTATAAAATACAGGTGAAGTTCGATTTCGGTCAACGTTGCTCATTTTATGCAGGAGTTGTGGCCCCTTTTCGACTTAATATTCTGCAACAAATTGGTTTCCGCTCAATAACTTTTGAAAGGGTCCATGTTTGTAATTAATAATTGGTGTGTAGCTGTGTAATTATAAAATGCAGGTCAAGTTTGATTTCGGTCAACGTTGCTCATTTTATGCAGGAGTTGTGGCCCCTTTTCGACTTAATTTTCTGCAACAAATTGGTTTCCGCTCAATAACTTTTGAAAGGGTCCATGTTTATAATTAATATTTCGTTTGTAGCTGTGTAATTATAAAATACAGGTCAAGTTCGATTTCGGTCAACGTTGCTTATTTTATGCAGGAGTTGTGGCCCCCTTTCGACTTAATTGTCTGCAACAAATTGGTTTCCGCTCAATAACTTTTGAAAGGGTCCATGTTTTGTAAATAATATTTGGTGTGTAGCTTTGTAATTATAAAATACAGGTCAAGTTCGATTTCGGTCAACGTTGCTCATTTTATGCAGGAGTTTTGGCCCCTTTTCGACTTAATTTTCTGCAACAAATTGGTTCCCGCTCAATAACTTTTAAAAGGGTCCATGTTTATAATTAATATTTCGTTTGTAGCTGTGTAATTATAAAATACAGGTCAAGTTCAATTTCGGTTAACGTTGCTCATTTTATGCAGGAGTTGTGGCCCCTTTTTGACAATTTTATGCAACAAATTGGTTTCCGCTCAATAACTTTTGAAACGATCCATGTTTTGAATTCATATGTGGTGTGTCATTTTGTAATTATAAAACACAGGTCAAGTTCGATTTCGGTCAACGTTGCTCATTTTATGCAGGAGTTGTGGCCCCTTTTCGACTTAATTTTCTGCAACAAATTGGTTTCCGCTCAATAACTTTTGAAAGGGTCCATGTTTGTAATTAATATTTGGTGAGTATCTGTGTAATTATAAAATACAGGTGAAGTTCGATTTCGGTCAACGTTGCTAATTTTATGCAGGAGTTGTGGCCCCTTTTCGATTTAATTTTCTGCAACAAATTGGTTTCCGCTCAATAACTTTTGAAAGGGTCCATGTTTGTAATTAATATTTGGTGTGTTGCTGTTTAATTATAAAATACATGTCAAGTTTGATTTCGGTCAACGTTGCTCATTTTATGCAGGAGTTGTGGCCCCTTTTCGATTTAATTTTCTGCAACAAATTGGTTTCCGCTCAATAACTTTTGAAAGGGTCCATGTTTGTAATTAATATTTGGTGTGTAGCTAAGTAATTATAAAATACAGGTCAAGTTTGATTTCGGTCAACGTTGCTCATTTTATGCAGGAGTTGTGGCCCCTTTTCGACTTAATTTTCTGCAACAAATTGGTTTCCGCTCAATAACTTTTGAAAGGGTCCATGTTTGTAATTAATATTTGGTGTGTTGCTGTTTAATTATAAAATACATGTCAAGTTTGATTTCGGTCAACGTTGCTCATTTTATGCAGGAGTTGTGGCCCCTTTTCGACTTAATTTTCTGCAACAAATTGGTTTCCGCTCAATAACTTTTGAAAGGGTCCATGTTTATAATTAATATTTCGTTTGTAGCTGTGTAATTATAAAATACAGGTCAAGTTCGATTTCGGTCAACGTTGCTTATTTTATGCAGGAGTTGTGGATCCCTTTCGACTTAATTGTCTGCAACAAATTGGTTTCCGCTCAATAACTATTGAAAGGGTCCATGTTTGTAAATAATATTTGGTGTGTAGCTGTGTAATTATAAAATACAGGTCAAGTTCGATTTCGGTCAACGTTGCTCATTTTATGCAGGAGTTGTGGCCCCTTTTCGACTTAATTTTCTGCAACAAATTGGTTTCCGCTCAATAACTTTTGAAAGGGTCCATGTTTGTAATTAATAATTGGTGTGTAGCTGTGTAATTATAAAATGCAGGTCAAGTTTGATTTCGGTCAACGTTGCTCATTTTATGCAGGAGTTGTGGCCCCTTTTCGACTTAATTTTCTGCAACAAATTGGTTTCCGCTCAATAACTTTTGAAAGGGTCCATGTTTATAATTAATATTTCGTTTGTAGCTGTGTAATTATAAAATACAGGTCAAGTTCGATTTCGGTCAACGTTGCTTATTTTATGCAGGAGTTGTGGCCCCCTTTCGACTTAATTGTCTGCAACAAATTGGTTTCCGCTCAATAACTTTTGAAAGGGTCCATGTTTTGTAAATAATATTTGGTGTGTAGCTTTGTAATTATAAAATACAGGTCAAGTTCGATTTCGGTCAACGTTGCTCATTTTTTGCAGGAGTTGTGGCCCCTTTTCGACTTAATTTTCTGCAACAAATTGTTTCCCGCTCAATAACTTTTAAAAGGGTCCATGTTTATAATTAATATTTCGTTTGTAGCTGTGTAATTATAAAATACAGGTCAAGTTCAATTTCGGTTAACGTTGCTCATTTTATGCAGGAGTTGTGGCCCCTTTTTGACAATTTTATGCAACAAATTGGTTTCCGCTCAATAACTTTTGAAACGATCCATGTTTTGAATTCATATGTGGTGTGTCATTTTGTAATTATAAAACTCAGGTCAAGTTCGATTTCGGTCAACGTTGCTCATTTTATGCAGGAGTTGTGGCCCCTTTTCGACTTAATTTTCTGCAACAAATTGGTTTCCGCTCAATAACTTTTGAAAGGGTCCATGTTTGTAATTAATATTTGGTGAGTAGCTGTGTAATTATAAAATACAGGTCAAGTTCGATTTCGGTCAACGTTGCTAATTTTATGCAGGAGTTGTGGCCCCTTTTCGATTTAATTTTCTGCAACAAATTGGTTTCCGCTCAATAACTTTTGAAAGGGTCCATGTTTGTAATTAATATTTGGTGTGTTGCTGTTTAATTATAAAATACATGTCAAGTTTGATTTCGGTCAACGTTGCTCATTTTATGCAGGAGTTGTGGCCCCTTTTCGACTTAATTTTCTGCAACAAATTGGTTTCCGCTCAATAACTTTTGAAAGGGTCCATGTTTATAATTAATATTTCGTTTGTAGCTGTGTAATTATAAAATACAGGTCAAGTTCGATTTCGGTCAACGTTGCTTATTTTATGCAGGAGTTGTGGATCCCTTTCGACTTAATTGTCTGCAACAAATTGGTTTCCGCTCAATAACTTTTGAAAGGGTCCATGTTTGTAAATAATATTTGGTGTGTAGCTGTGTAATTATAAAATACAGGTCAAGTTCGATTTCGGTCAACGTTGCTCATTTTATGCAGGAGTTGTGGCCCCTTTTCGACTTAATTTTCTGCAACAAATTGGTTTCCGCTCAATAACTTTTGAAAGGGTCCATGTTTGTAATTAATATTTGGTGAGTAGCTCTGTAATTATAAAATACAGGTGAAGTTCGATTTCGGTCAATGTTGCTCATTTTATTCAGGAGTTGTGGCCACTTTTCGACTTAATTTTCTGCAACAAATTGGTTTCCGCTCAATAACTTTTGAAAGGGTCCATGTTTGTAATTAATAATTGGTGTGTAGCTGTGTAATTATAAAATGCAGGTCAAGTTTGATTTCGGTCAACGTTGCTCATTTTATGCAGGAGTTGTGGCCCCTTTTCGACTTAATTTTCTGCAACAAATTGGTTTCCGCTCAATAACTTTTGAAAGGGTCCATGTTTATAATTAATATTTCGTGTGTAGCTGTGTAATTATAAAATACAGGTCAAGTTCGATTTCGGTCAATGTTGCTTATTTTATGCAGGAGTTGTGGCCCCCTTTCGACTTAATTGTCTGCAACAAATTGGTTTCCGCTCAATAACTTTTGAAAGGGTCCATGTTTGTAAATAATATTTGGTGTGTAGCTTTGTAATTATAAAATACAGGTCAAGTTCGATTTCGGTCAACGTTGCTCATTTTATGCAGGAGTTGTGGCCCCTTTTCGACTTAATTTTCTGCAACAAATTGGTTCCCGCTCAATAACTTTTAAAAGGGTCCATGTTTATAATTAATATTTCGTTTGTAGCTGTGTAATTATAAAATACAGGTCAAGTTCAATTTCGGTCAACGTTGCTCATTTTATGCAGGAGTTGTGGCCCCTTTTTGACAATTTTATGCAACAAATTGGTTTCCGCTCATTAACTTTTGAAACGGTCCATCTTTGTAATTAATATTTGGTGTGTAGCTGTGTAGTTATAAAATACAGGCCATGTTCGATTTCGGTCAACGTTGCTCATTTTATGCAGGAGTTGTGGCCCCTTTTCGACTTAATTTTCTGCAACAAATTGGTTTCCGCTCAATAACTTTTGTAAGGGTCCATGTTTATAATTAATATTTGGTGTGTAGCTGTGTAATTATAAAATACAGGTCAAGTTCAATTTCGGTTAACGTTGCTCATTTTATGCAGGAGTTGTGGCCCCTTTTTGACAATTTTATGCAACAAATTGGTTTCCGCTCAATAACTTTTGAAACGATCCATGTTTTGAATTCATATGTGGTGTGTCATTTTGTAATTATAAAACACAGGTCAAGGTCGATTTCGGTCAACGTTGCTCATTTTATGCAGGAGTTGTGGCCCCTTTTCGACTTAATTTTCTGCAACAAATTGGTTTCCGCTCAATAACTTTTGAAAGGGTCCATGTTTGTAATTAATATTTGGTGAGTAGCTGTGTAATTATAAAATACAGGTCAAGTTCGATTTCGGTCAACGTTGCTCATTTTATGCAGGAGTTGTGGCCCCTTTTCGATTTAATTTTCTGCAACAAATTGGTTTCCGCTGAATAACTTTTGAAAGGGTCCATGTTTGTAATTAATATTTGGTGTGTAGCTGTGTAATTATAAAATACAGGTCAAGTTTGATTTCGGTCAACGTTGATCATTTTATACAGGAGTTGTGGCCCCTTTTCGACTTAATTTTCTGCAACAAATTGGTTTCCGCTCAATAACTTTTGAAAGGGTCATGTTTATAATTAATATTTCGTTTGTAGCTGTGTAATAATAAAATACAGGTCAAGTTCGATTTCGGTCAACGTTGCTTATTTTATGCAGGAGTTGTGGCCCCCTTTCGACTTAATTGTCTGCAACAAATTGGTTTCCGCTCAATAACTTTTGAAAGGGTCCATGTTTGTAAATAATATTTGGTGTGTAGCTGTGTAATTATAAAATACAGGTCAAGTTCGATTTCGGTCAACGTTGCTCATTTTATGCAGGAGTTGTGGCCCCTTTTCGACTTAATTTTCTGCGACAAATTGGTTTCCGCTCAATAACTTTTGAAAGGGTCCATGTTTATAATTAATATTTCGTTTGTAGCTGTGTAATTATAAAATACAGGTCAAGTTCGATTTCGGTCAACGTTGCTTATTTTATGCAGGAGTTGTGGCCCCCTTTCGACTTAATTGTCTGCAACAAATTGATTTCCGCTCAATAACTTTTGAAAGGGTCCATGTTTGTAATTAATATTTGGTGTGTAGCTGTGTAATTATAAAATACAGGTCAAGTTCGATTTCGGTCAACGTTGCTCATTTTATGCAGGAGTTGTGGCCCCTTTTCGACTTAATTGTCTGCTACAAATTGGTTCCCGCTCAATAACTTTTAAAAGGGTCCATGTTTATAATTAATATTTCGTTTGTAGCTGTGTAATTATAAAATACAGGTCAAGTTCGATTTCGGTCAACGTTGCTCATTTTATGCAGGAGTTGTGGCCCCCTCTCGACTTAATTTTCTGCAACAAATTGGTTTCCGTTCATTAACTTTTGAAACGGTCCATCTTTGTAATTAATATTTGGTGTGTAGCTGTGTAATTATAAAATACAGGTCAAGTTCGATTTCGGTCAACGTTGCTCATTTTATGCAGGAGTTGTGGACCCTTTGCAACTTAATTTTCTGCAACAAATTGGTTTCCGCTCAATAACTTTCGAAAGGATCCATGTTTTGAATTCATATTTGGTGTGTCATTTTGTAATTATAAAATACAGGTCAAGTTTGATTTCGGTCAACGTTGCTCGTTCTATGCAGGAGTTGTAGCCCCTTTTCGACTTAATGTTCTGCAACAAATTGGTTTCCGCTCAATAACTTTTGAAAGGGTCCATGTTTGTAATTAATATGTGGTGTGTAGCTGTGTAATTATAAAATACAAGCCAAGATTGATTTAGGTCAGCATCGGTCAATTTCTGAAGGAGTTAAGGCCCCTTTACAGCTCAGTAACTTTTGAAACGGTCCATGTTTTGAAATCTTTTTTTTTTTTGCGAATTCATATTTCTAGTAACTTATACCGGGGGCATCCGTGTCCTATGGACACATTTCTAGTTTAAATATATTTCTTGTTTCTGATGGTATGCCGGGTATATCGTTTCTTGTTCTTGGAAAATTTGAATAGTCGAGCTGCGCTGTCCTCTGACATCTCTTGTTGATTAACACTTTCTGGAGAGAAAATGTGTGTTTTCGGTTTAGCTTTTTTGACAACTTCGTTAATATTTCAGCAGTATTCAGATAAATATATTAACAAATGCTCCATGTTGCAGACTCTTGTGGCTGAAAGTAAATCTTTCCCAACCACACAAGATTGAGGAGCTGGTCAGTAAACACCCAGAATATAACCTCCAATATCTAGAAACAGTGCAAGACTATTCAAAAAGGTAAATATGTATGATCAATTACGGATTTAATATTGGAGTGAGCTTGTCGGTCTGTCCGTCGATCGGTCTTTTGGTTTTTACGGTGTCCAGACGATAACTCATGAAAAGGTCGATGGATTTTAATAATATTTGGTACACGGGTATAACACCATAAAATACAGGTCAAGATTGACTTTGGTTACAAACCACCAATTTTTGACGGAGTTTTGGCCCCTTTTCAACTTAGAATTTGTCCAAAAAACGGTGTCCGTACGATAACTCATGAAAGGGTCGATTGATTTAAATAATATTTGGTACACGGGTATAACACCATAAAATACGGGTCAAGTTTGACTTTGGTTACAAACCACCAATTTTATATGGAGTTATGGCCCCTTTTCAACAATTTGCCCGAAAAAACGGTGTCCGGACGATAACTTATGAAAGGGTCAACGGATTGAAATAATATTTGGTACACGCGTATAACACCATAAAACACAGGTCGAGTTCGACTTTGGTTACAAACCACCAATTTTTGACGGAGTTATGGCCCCTTTTTCACTTAGAATTTGCCCTAAAAACGGTGTCCGGACGATAACTCATGAAAGGGTCGACGGATTTAAATAATGTTTGGTACACAGGTTTAAGACCATACAATACAGGTCAAGTTCGACTTTGGTTACAAACCACCAATTTTTGATGGAGTCTTTTCAACTTACAATTTGCCAAATAAATGCTACAGTCATCTCTGAGGAACCTGCTAATTATACCCCCACAAAACGTATAACACCATAAAATACAAGTCAAGCTCGACTTTGGTTACAAACCACCAATTTTTAGCTCGACTGATCAGAGATGAGCCGAGCTTATGCCGTGGTGCGGCGTCCGTCGTCCGTCTGTCTGTCTGTCCGTCCGTCTGTCTATCCGTAAAGTTTTATTTATAGCGACTACTTCTCTGAAACTACTGGATGGATATTCATGAAACTTTACAGAAATGTTGCCCATGAAGTCTAGTTGATCCTAGCGAAATTTCATGTTGATGTGAAATCCAAGATGGCCGCTAAAGCTAAAAATAGATTTTTAAAATACAAGTTTGTAGTGACTACTTCTTGAAAACTATAAGTGATATTGGTATGGGACTTTTCTAAAATGATCAGCATGACATGATGTTGGTCCTTGTCAAAAATCAATTTGATTCGACGTTAAACATGGCTGCCAGTGGCCATCTTTGTCAACATAAAGTTATATAGTAAAAACTTGTAGCGACTACTCCTCTGAAACTACTTGACAGATGTTCATGAAACTTCACAGGAATGTTGCACTTGATGTCTAGTTGTTCCTAGAAAAATTTCAGGCTGGCCAGAAATTCAAGATGGCCGCCACGGCTGAAAATAGATTTAAAATAAATAAATTTTTAACGACTACTTCTTGAAAACTGTAAGTGATATTGATATGGGACGATTTCTAAAATGATCAGCATGACATGATGTTAATCCTTGTCGAAATTTATTTCGATGCGACTTTAAACATGGCCGCTAGTGGCCATCTTTATTTACATAGATTTATATAATAAAAACTTGTAGCGACTACTCCTCTGAAACTACTATTTTTTATGAAACTTCACAATAATGTTGCTCTTGATGTCTCATTGATCCCAGATTTTTTTAAGGTCGGCCGGAAATTCAAGATGGCCGCCATGGCTAAAAACAGATGTTAAAAAAAAAGTTTGTAGCGACTACTTCTTGAAAACTGTAAGTGATATTGATATGGGACTTTTTCTGAAATGATCAGCATGACAAGATGTTGATCCTTGTCGAAAATTATTTGATTCAACATTAAATATGACTGCCAGTGGCCATCTTTGTTTACCTAGAGTTATATAGTAAAAACTTCAACTTGTAGCGACTACTCCACTGAAACTACTTGACAGATTTTTATGAAACTTCACAGGAATGCTGATCTAGCTATCAAAACCTATCAGTAGAGCTTCAAGGTCATTGACCTCTTGTTGATTAAGTTATGGCCCTTTTTGAACTTAGAATTTGCCCAAAAAACGGTGTCCGGACGATAACTCGACGGAGCTAAATATTTTTTGGTACACCGGTTCCTCTCGCCCCTCTCTATTTCTCTCTCTCTCTGTCATTCTTTTTTCATTGTCTAAATTGTATAAATATTTTTAGCGGGAGGGTCGGATTTCTAATGTTAATATACATGTATAAAGTACATTTCAAATGAGACTTTACTAAAAACAAGAACTAGTTCGCTAATAATGTTTTATGTGCATGTTTATTGGGTTTGCCAAGGTTGTGTTTTGGGCAGTGTCCATTTGTAACACTACCATACCCTTTAATAAGTAATAATACTAATTTAATAACAAGTAGTAGAAGTATATTGCAGTTAATAGTAATTTACCTAATATTCTACAATTTGGGATAGCCCTCTTTAATAGCAGATATTATATTAGCTTACTCAGGTATATAGTAGTAGGCGGGGTATAGTCTTAGACCAATTGAATAAATGTGTCGAAATCCAATGATATAATGGCACGTGAATGCATGTATATATTGGCATGTTTTAGGAGCAGAAGAGAGTTCTGGGAGGTTGTTAGAGATAGTCTGAGAATGTAGAGATTTGATGAGTAACATCTGTTAGAATTAATATAACCATTATACGATCAGAATGGGGTAGTTTTAAAGATTATTAAAACGTGTGTTTAAAAGTCTGGACTTGTTAATTATAATGCCCTGGTGACATAGTGTTACAGGACTTCTTTGGTGCTATCGTGATCAGGATTATGTGTTAATTCGACATAATTAACAGTTCGAACTTGGTGTTGTGGGCAGTTTCTGAACATGTGTGTTGTTCAGTTTCTTGGTTAGTTGGCATGGCACATGACAGTATTAAATTGGTTGCTTATCAGGCAAGTAAGAGTCCCGTTAGTGATTTCTTGAAAAGGTATATGGATGCAAACCCTACCCACACATGGGCACAAGTTAAAGCTCGTTTCGCTGAAGTTGTTGACCCACAACATGCACTTTTGTTACTACGCAAAGTCCTTCAAAAACGTAATGAAACAATTCAGGTATATGCCGAACGTCTTATTGCCTTAGGTGATGACGCCTTTGCAGGGCAGGCCCAAGATATTAGGGATAAACAATTGATAGGGTATATTATCGATGTTCTCCATGACGATGGAATGAAACTTCGAGTCATGCGAACCAACACAAACACGTTGCAAGATGCAATTGCTACTGCAACAGCAGAACAGAACCTTAGAAAGAGGTTTCAGATAAGGACAGGTCATCATTACCAGAATAATGAACCGACACATGAACAGCCTATGGAAGTTGACCATTTAAGGAGGCAAAAATGTTCTTATTGTCATAAGAATGGTCATGTAGTGGACGAGTGTCGAAAGAAAAAACGGGAAGTAAATGCTATTACTGAAAATAAACCCCGTCGTAGGCCGATCGACCGTACACGGTTAGTGTGCTGGCAGTGCCAAGAAGTAGGTCACTTTGCCAGTGAATGTCGAAATGAGACAAATTGGTCGAACGGACAGCAAGGCAGACTGGCTAGGGGTCAGTTAAAAGATTCCGCTCCTCGCGTGTAGAAGCCGGTCGGAGGAGAAATAGAAGCAAACCCACATTTAATATTGCATTAACATCAAACCCAAATTCTTGTTTGTTAAGGATCCAGAAACAAAAACTTAGGGCGTTAATTGACACCGGAAGTGACGTGTCACTAATTAATCGAGACGTTTATGACAAATTTAAACTAAAACCAAAATTAGATACAACTCGCAAAGCTTACTTACAGTCTATTACCGGAGGTCCGCTTACTTGCGATGGGAGCACAGAAATCATTTTCGAGATAGGTGGTATCAAAATGAGTCATAACTTTTACGTAGTCAGGGGAATGAATAGGAGAATAATAATAGGGAAAGACTGGTAACTTAATAATGTGTTCGTATTTATTATGACCTTGGGTGTATTAGGGTCGCTGGTAAATATGTATCACTTCAAAAAGATATTCACATTTCATCGATAATTCGATTGAAATCTAAAACTAAACTTCCACCTCAAACGAGCGTAGTTTGTAATTGTCGAGTTAGGAAAAGTCCTAATTTTCAAACAAATGGTCAAACTTACCAAGTTTCGGCAGTTGAACGTGGTTTTCTTAGCTATGAGCCAGGTGTATTAGTTGCAAATTCAGTTCGAAAGTAAAAAGAGATAAAATTGTTCTTATTGTGATACATCACAAACAAAATATTTACCTTAAAGCTACACAATCCCGATAAAATAATACAATTTCAAGTTCTTTTAAACATAAGAACGCCTATAGATGAAGTTCTTTGCTGGATGTGTTGTCTACATTGTTTAGGCTGGTATATTGTCATAGCGTATATCGAGGTATTTGCATAATAGGCGTGATAAACGCTTCGGTAACTTTGAAAATGTACCACCCAGCGATTACGGGTATATAAGCCTAAACGTTTATATAGCAATTTGCTCAGATATCCGATAACTACACAGACTATTCAACTCGATGAGGGTATTTAATGGCGTGCAATGTAACTACACTCAAGTGATATGAAAACGCAACACGGAACTTCCGCTATATATTGTATGTACAATATGTTGCTTTTAATCGAATGGTACATGACTACGTAAGACCTTTCCTTTTGGAAAAAATACTAAAACAACAAATAATACACCAAATAGTATTCCTGCAATGTTTCATTATTCACAGAGTACGCGTTTGGCTCAGTCATGTGAGCAAACTTAGGACGCAAAATTTTGCAAACTATTTACGTTAAATACAGTACTGACCTAGCTCAATGTTTCGAAGAGCAACTTCAACATTGATGAAGTTCTTGTTACAAAGTGTAGTGTGATTAAAACGTCTACAACATCACAGTTGTGTCCTTTCTCTAGTTAACTGCAACTTTTTGGGATTCTTTGGAATATTATGTGCAATTAAGTGTGCAGTATATACAATATATAGCGGAAATTCCCGTGTTGCGTTTTCATATCACTTGAGTGTAAATACATGTTTGTATTGTTGAACGAAAGGGAAGAAGTAAAATGCGTAAGGCATAACGTAAATACATCACTATGTAGAGAATTATAAACACTTACCGCGTATTCCACATATGTTCCATATATTGTATATACTTATTTCCTAAAATATCCTTGAAATAATCCAAAATCACACACGTATTATACATGTATACATATACAGAGAGCGTGTATCGGTAGCCAATATTATGTAACGTGAAAAACATGCTCAAGTGTTGACTCGGGACAGGGAGAAATTATTGTTTACAATGAGACATTTGAAGGATATTGTTCAAATTAAGTTATATGTATGGAATTTTCTTTTGTTGGAAAAAGATCAACAATATTATTTCTCGCAAATCGTAGTTTTCAGGATATGAGGAAGGGGTATACACATGAAGGTCGCCCATCCGTCTATCCTTCAGTTACACACTTTTCAATTCCGGAGCTTCTTGGGAAAATAATAAGAGTCACAATTTGTAAAAAAAAAGGATCGTTCTTGCGTGGGTGCGTGCGTAAACCGTGCTTGTGTGCGTGCTATTATGCATATGTTTGTTAATATTTAAATCTGACGAATTTGAAAGGCATTTGAATACTACTTCTTCATAAAAAGGAAAATTCATAAAAAAAAAATTTTAACAAGAAAAGCTATAATACATGTATTATAGCATGGGGAGTACGGACATATTCGAAAGGCAGTGAAAGGATGATATGATTAGCATGACATATTAGCAAGAATTTGACCGATCTATTATCAGTCAAGTGAGACATGTCCAAAACTGGGGAGGGGACACAATCTGTCTGCCGACTTCAGTACTTTATAAATAAAACAATGAAGTTATATAATAAGTGTATTCAAAGCCTTATAGTTACATTGTCTTTTGTCTTTAGGTTTGGTCTGATTTCAAAATGCCAGTTCGGATGAATATATTATATACATTAACAAACATTTCCATATTTCACGATAAGGGTAACACTACGTATAGCCGCTTCACTTTCATGGAAGCGCAAATAAATATTATGGAATGATTTTTTAACACTAGTATAATTGTGTAATGAACAATTCTATATGTATTTATTCTAAAGTTGTGATTATCCCAGAACTAAGTTTGTACAGCTCAGTAAGTGTGCCAGGTTCCCTGCCAGGACTTGAACCTGGATCTCTCTTCTCAAAAGAAAAGCATGCTTCCTTACACTACAGAGATGTTCCCAACAGCACAGAGCGTACAAACAATTAATCAGCCAACTTAAATTTAGATTAAACATATTTTACTTCAAATTATGTATATTTACATAATCCATTCTAGGCACTGATCTTAACTCTTACAGTATGTCCTTTGTATGTGCCAGATGAAGCTGCAGGTTATGCTTATAAATTAATTCCAACACTTCATTAAAAAGAAACCCAGTGAAAACAAGCAAATTCAGCGAAGTACCAAGTCCACTATATGTGAAATCACACATCGTAAAATAACACATACTCCTCAATCCTGCCAAATTTCATTAGACATAATTTTTGTATTTAAATTAACAGCATCCTAGAACTTTGACCAACCGACCTGAATAACAATCCAGTGCTTCCTTTCAATGAGTTTCACATTTTGATGAAGTTTTGATAAACTCCATTTAGGCTGTTGTGAGTGCCACCTTGTGAAATGCATCTGGCAAAGAGAAGGAAGGCTTGGATTATTGTTTATATCTCTGAAAACGTACAACAACAAGAGGTCAATGACCCTGAAGCTCTATTATTAGGAGTTGATATATTAGCATTCATGTGGATTTTTATGAAAATCTGTCAAGTAGTTTCAGAGGAGTAGTCGCTACAAATGTTTACTATATAACTCTACGTAAACAAAGATGGTCGCTGGCTGCCATGTTTAATATTGAATCAAAATAATTATGTTTTAAATTATTTTTAGCCATGGCGACCATCTTGAAATTCTGGCTAACCTGAAATTTTGGTAGGATCGACTAGACATCAAGAGCAACATATTTAGCCAGGGCAACTATCTTGAAATAGCGGCCGATCTGAAATTATGCTAGGATCAACTAGACATCAAGTGCAACATTCCTGTGAAGTTTCATGAAAATCCGTCAAGTAGTTTCAGAGTAGTCGCTACAAGTTTTTATTATGTTACTCTATGTAAACAAAGATGGCTGTTGGCGGCCATGTTTGATGTCGAATCAAAATAATTTTCGACAAGGATCAACATCATGTCATGATGATCATTTTAGAAAAAGTGCCATATCAATATCAGTTTTAGTTTTCAAGAAGTAGTCGCTCCAATTGTTTTTTTTAAATCTATTTTTATTCGTGGTGGCCATCTTGAACTTCCAGCCGACCAAAAATGTTGCTAGGATCAACTAGACATCAAGAGCAACATTCCTGTGAAGGTTCATGAAAATCCGTCCAGTAGTTTCAGAGGAGTAGTCGCTACAGGTTTTTACTATATGACTCTATGTAAACAAAGGTGGACGCTGGGTGCCATGTCGACAAGGACCAAAAACATGTCATAAGTTGATTATTTTAGAAAAAGGCCCATATCAATATCACTTATGGTTTTCAAGAAGTAGTCGCTACACTTTTTTTTTAAAATCTATTTTTAACTTTGGTGGCCATCTTGGATGTTACATCAATGTGAATTTTTGCTAGGATGAACTAGTCATCATGGGCTACATTCCAGTAAAGTTTCATGAAAATCCATCAGTAGTTTCAGAGGAGTAGTCGCTACAAAACAGTTAAGGGCGGACACCGCACCACAGTAAGACTCTGCTGATCTTCGATCAGTAGAGCTAAAAACAAACAAAAACTTTTGATTTAACGAGCATTTAACGTTTTAAAATCAAATACGGATCTGTTTCACAATTTACTAGAACATGTAAACGCAAGAGTTAGCAAGCTTGTATACCTTTTTAAAAGAGCATACATTTTAAATCAGTTTAATGCAAAAGTGACGGTAACATATTATACAAAAAGTCAATGATCTTTAGTTCATTATCAGTCGGGTTAACATTGCGGTATTGATTCATACTAAATATTGCTCATTCGTCCCCAACGTCGTTCGTAAATAGCAAATAAAATTGAAAACCAGTCTGTTTTGAAACCGAGAGTTGTTTCCGGCGATGCATATGTATAAACAAAATAAAAACCGACTTTTAATTTAGTATACAAGCTGTCGTTAATTTTTGTGTCTACTTTCATTCCGATTTATTTTGGCATTTTCGTCTTGTTTTTAACATGCCCGCTTGTAAAATTTACATGCCCGACATGATTTTTACTAACTGCGGGCTCCAAAAAACCCAAAGAATGCATAATCCAATACACCAAAATAAACTTAGAACTACTCAAACCTGAAAACATGTGCTTCATAATTATTATAAATGTCATCCATGCCTAACAGCACCTTTTTAAGATAACCCTGAAATAGCCCGTATAAAAGCTTTTTTGCATTTTTTTTTCTTTCGGTCTGTTTTTTTTCCATAGCATGAAAAAGGTCTGAAATGTGCGATCAGAAGTCATTTCCACTCTAAAAGGTTGCCTCCTTTAACTCAATTTATATAAAGCCGCTATATTATGCGATTTTTTTTATTTTAACGCGACAAGACATAATGACGTCATGTGACATGACGTCAAGCCACATGCTATTCTATATTTAACGTCATCTTACTATGACATCGAAATACCATAGCAACCAGTACTTAAACGGGACATTAGCGATAGCAAACTGTCAATATAATGAAACAGTGCTAAGGCAAACCCAAGAATTACATCAATGGTTAGTTTTTAAATGGCATAAAGCCCAACTCAAACTTAGAAAATCCTACTAAAATTGCATATACCGACCGCAAGACACATGGGATCTTGAGATATCACAATTTATTTTGAGATATCAATGACTCAAGACTCATTGAGATATCTGAAGATAATTATCTCAAAACTACTTAAGATGTCTCAAGACAGTTATCTCAAGATAAATAGAGATTTACATTGAGATTTATGGGGATTAATTGAGATATCTCAATACAAATATCTCGATGTAAATTGAGATATCTCAAGATAAAATGTGATATCTCAAGATGGAGTATCAAGATAAATTAGACATATATTGAGATATCTCAAGATACGGTGCATCGGGGAGTATTACAATATACATATTTTACTGAGTTGTTCATAATCTGGGTTTCGTAGCAATGCGTGTTTGCCTTATCGACAAATTACATTCTAACCGAAGCAGGGGTGTAAACATTTGGAAAAATCAACTCGCGCTGCAGGACTAGTGGAACCAAAAAGCTACTAGCCCTTACCAATTTACCACTCGCCCTGCAGCATATAACCTGAACATTATTTTCACCATTATAGTAAGCTACAATAAGTACATTTGTGTACTCACAGACACTGTAGTAGCTGACAGGCAGTATGTGGATATTTTATTGTTATTCATATAAAGAAAGTGCCATATTATCTAACAACACATTTAATATTATGGTCTGCAACCTGTACTCGTACACTGTCATTAAGATTTATTCCCTTCCACGCAGACATTCGTCAGGGAGTGGGCAAAGAAATAAGCGCGGAAAATTAACTTCTACAACAAACAACAAACAAGAGGTCAATGACCTTGAAGCTCTACTGATTGATTTTGATTTCACGAAGAAGTCGCTACAAACTCGTTTTTTGAAAATTTATTTTTAGCCATGGCCGCTGACAGCCATGTTTAACATTGAATCAAAACGATTTTTGACAAGGACCAACATCATGTCATGCTGATCATTTTCGAAAAAGTCCCATATCAATATCACTTATAGTTTTCAAGAAGTAGTCGCTACAAACTTGTATTTTGAAAACCTATTTTTATATTTGGTGGCCATCTTGGATTTCACATCAACATGATGTTTTGCTAGGATCAACTAGGCTTCATGGGCAACATTTATGTAAAGTTTCATAAAAATCCATTCAGTAGTTTCAGAGGAGTAGTCGCTACAAAAAAGGTTTACGAACAGACAGACGGACGCCGCACCACGGCATAAGCTCTGCTGATCTCTTCAGTATTTTGTCTCCATTGGATTAATAATAGACGCCATGACTAATTATTAGCGGTTGGGAACTACGCTTGTTGTTCAGCCATACCTTTTCAGATGCGCCGACTCCGCTTGCAGGGTCGCGGACGCAGACTTTCCGAACAGCGACCTCATGTATGTTCGTTCACCCGCCATTTACGGTGTCGATATAAAAAAAACACAGTCTGACTGGTTAGCGATATATTGCATCACACTCCAATTGATTTTAGCATAAATTGAATCTCTGAACCCATGCAGTTTCGATATGTTTGTGTCAGACATGAATAATAGGTAACTTATAAAGTGTTTACAATTAATACTCATGTCACCGACTACATCAGAGGTCTCGCAATTAGGCGAAGTCGCTTTAAACTTCGCTCTAATTTGACTGACTTTGTTTTTTATCCATGTTGGGCGAAATCTGAGTCATCGGCAATAAGCAAAACTGCGAACTTCTGTGTGTTTTATTGACGGCTAATTATTTTGTCAGCAAGTTTCATCTAAAAATCCATTTCTAGCCGTGGCCGCCGTTTTTATTTTCAGTCCGACCTGAAATTTTGCTAAAAACCACTACACATCATCAGCAACATTTCTATGAAGCTTCATGACAGTCTGTTAAGTTCTTTCACAGGAGTGGTCGTTACAATTTTTAAATAGTTAACTGTGTAAACAGACAAGGCTGCTCCCAGTCATGTTTCATCAAAATGATTTCTGACAATGACCAACATCATGTGATGTACATCATGTTACAGAAAGTCCCATATCAATATCAGTTATAGTTTTTAGGAAGTTGTCGCTACAAATTTGTTTTGTTTTACGCTTACTTTTAACAGTGCCGGCCGTCTTGAATTTTTTGCCCGGCCTGAAGAGTTGCCAGGTTCAACTGGGCTGCAAGAGCAACATCCCTCTGCAGTGTCATGAAGGTTCACCAAGTAGTTTCAGAGTATGCGCAACAAATTTTTATACAAGTCCTTATTATATCACTCCATGTCTGGCGGGCATGTTTGATGTGGAATCAAATTTGTTTTCGACATGGCTCAACATCACGTCATGGTGATCATTTTAAAAAAAACAGCTAACCTTTGTCCATACATACGGTCTTTTGTTAATTTACGCTTGTAAGAACCATGTAGGCTGTTAAAGCAAAAGCAAAAAAAAAAATAGGTGTGTTTCCTATTGCATGCTTTAAAAAATTAGGGTCGGTAGGTAGGAAATTTATATAAGTTTTTTTTGGAGCAAGATATTTTGAGATGCTACATGTATTTATCTCATAAACCCCATACAAGTTGATGATACAACTGAAAGTTGCTCTGTAATGTAAGTTTACCTCGATATATTGCAATAAATCACTGTTCAGAACTTTTTTTTTTTTCATAAAAAGTTTTAGGGTTGGCCCCTTAAAAATAGGGTCGTTCGGGCCACCGAAAACACAGGTATTGTTTTTTTTGGCATAACACAGACCAGCCACTTGTTCTTCGGTAGATCCTATAGTGTATACCTACCTAGTGATATGCATGAGGCAACATGTCTTCAACTGATGCCCCTTTCCAATCTGGGTCATGCCAGTTTACACACATAAATATCACACATGCAATGCACGTCCACATATAAGATATATAACTAAGACCTTCAGCACATACCTGACTACGAAGCCAAGGACGCCAGAACGCAGACAGCGTGCAATATCCCCAATTTTCTATCAGCCTGGCAACATATGTTAAACTCTGCAAAGACAAGGAAACACGAGATGTTAGTTATAAAAATGATTTCTCCACATACACAAAGAAAAGACACATAAACGACATAAAATGTCCTGTATCACACACGTCAGTCAACCTTTATGGCAGGACGTGCAATGGAATTACCCCTGATTTGTCCATGACAACAAGCAACATCGGTAATGCTCTTGAAAGCAGTTTCGAACCATCTGTGTACAGTTTTAACATTAGACATGCTGTGCCTTTCCCATCTGGGTCATACCAGTTCAACCAACAAAGCTGCAAACCGTTCAATATGCCATCTGGGTCATGCCACTTCAACAACGCAGCTGTAAGACGTTCAATATGCCATCTCGGTCATGCCGGTTTACCCAAGACACTATCACACATGCAATGCACTATAACATATAAGGTACACAGCGACTACCATCAGGACATACCTTAATAGAAAGCAAAGGGCGCCAAAATGCAAACAGGCTGCAAAATCCACAATCGCCTAGCACCTGCCAGCTGAAGCAGATCACTGCAAAGACAAGGAAACACAGTATCGTATAATACAGGCTTTCTCCACAAACGCAAAGAAGATAAACATACACGAGATCAGACAATATTTCCAGTGATAAACATACACAAGATCAGACAATATTTCCAGTATCATACACCTCAATCCATGGCTTTTCGAGACCTTTCTCACCCTGTTGCGAACAAGCGTTTACATGGCCATGCTCACATTTTAAAGCGCACGAAGAACTTGATTTTACAGCTCAAGTGGTATTTCAGACAGCAAACCCTTTAAGACGATCTCTTTCTCTCTCTATCATTCTATACTATCGCGGAGACAACATTATCGCAGTTATGAGCAACTACCGTTCAATGCTTCGATGTGTTTGCTCTGTGATCTGTCTCTGTGTCACTTTTGGTCAATGACATTTCAACGTTACCAGGTTGACTTTCCAAAAAGCGCAGCAACCATTTACTTTGCCTTTTCATCCATAAGCATCGGGAGGTGTACAGTACTGGTTCTACCCGGGAAAACTGGTGGTCCGTCTCCACCACAAAATAAATCGACCGTCAGATATAATCTTACTTGTGTTGACAATGACGTAAACTACCATACCAAAACAAACAATCAATTTCGACATGGCTGGGAAGAGATTGACAGCAGTCTCTCACGAGGAAAACCACCCATCAAGGTCTGTAGCGTGCGGAAATCTGTTTAACTTCAGCTTTCACAAATACATAATTTCTTCACTTATTGTGCAAGACGTAGTAATGCTCTTGAAAGGTATTTCGAACCATCTATGCGAGCAAACGAATGAACAAGAAAAGCCAAAAGTCTTCCTCGAAAAAACAAAACGACAGCTATTCAGTTAACGAATCATTTACGTCACCTGCACACTAAATGAATGTTGCATCTACCCACCTGTCCTTTCAAATGAACTCTTCACCTACACTTCCTGCTTGAACTAAAACTAACATTTCAAGATTGCTGTGACAAAGTGAGTGACAGAGTGATCTTTACTTATGCGCATGCGCAAACAATAACAACCATAACAACAATAACAAACTCTTGCCCCACATAGGCCAACTTTTTCTCACTCAACATAATCTTATAAATCCATATAGACACTCCACAACATCCCTATCAAATAAGCCCCGTAATGGTGTGTGACAAGTTCTCAACACTGCCCACAGCCATTGCCACACATTCATGAACTTGTGGACAGCCCCGTGAAGCATGACCTACTTCTCCACCACAACAATAATATGCCATATTACCTACCAAAAAACTTATCTACGGTACTTACCTTTCGCCCAAAAATATTCTCGCCCACGATTTTGCAATGATTACAATGGCTTGAGATGTCCAATGTAACGTATAACGTCGACCTACTGTACACTAGGATCCGTCGCAAAATGGCGTTCGTTAATGCAGAATAATTCCTAACAAGCTTACTCTTAACCGGTCGGTACAAAGTTGATGACTTTAAAAAGCCAAACTTACATATGTTCTCTCTGACTGATTTAATGTGATCCCAAACGGGTTTGCAACTGCTGTTGTTCAATAAATATAATTGTTTAGTCTAAAAATCTGCAAATATTTACATCATGTCTAAATTTCAGAGCACCGGACCCTGGTTGCTTTGTAAAAAATGCTTGAGATTCTGGCAACGGACACAATCTGTATCTTTGGCACCGGATACTGGTTGATAGATTGTTTTCTATATACCTTCACATTAAAGAGAAAACGACGATCGGGACTTTGGCTCCACCAAAACAAACAATAAAAAAAAATATATATGTTGGTTGCATAGTGTTTTAAGTCATCTTCAGCACATTTTAAGTTATATATGATGGTCAATTTTTTCGTTGGAGAGGCAGACCATCCACATTTTCATAAGTAGGACAAGTACTGCATGCCTCATGAACTCTTGGAACGAGCTGGATTCGTACCCACGACCGCAGCGGTGAACTTGAATCAGGCCTCACCACTCTGGACCACCGGTACTAAAATCATTCATGCGACAGCATGATGGAAAATAAAAAAAGAACAGCCCAATATTGAATGTAGAGGGTGTGATCTTGTTATAGTGATATAATCTGGTGGTGAGTTTGGCTAAATGCGTCTATGTCGTACAAGGTACAATACTAAACAAATGTACTCCGGACCTACGTTCGTGTATATACGTTTCCGCCTTGAGATAATTCTCTCTTCATGACCTGTCTTCCGTCGACAGTACCCTAAAATAAACTACGAGCCCGCAATAGACATTAACCAAACTTACTTTCCCCGCAGCGCGCTGCATGACGGTTTTACGACAATGACCTCAAACATTTTTTATATCTGTAACCGGAAGCCCCGGGTTTAATCCTCCGTGGTGCCACTGAGTTTCGTCGGTGTGTTCTTGGGCAAGACACTATACCTTAGCCTCGTCCGTCGGATGGGGACGTAAACCGGGCGGTCTCGTGTATCGGCCTATCCTCCGAGCACGTTAAAGAATTCGATAATAAGAGTAGGGCACGGTTTGCGGATTCGTATGTAACCTTCCTCTCTCTCTGGGGCGGCTCTAAATAACCTATACGGTGTTGATGAGCCGTTAAACAACATTCAATATTTAAAAAAAAAGGTTTATTCGAAAGGCATTAACTCAGAGCACGCAGCTGTGTACACACTGTCTGCAAAAATCCGAAAATTAATAAAAAAACAACAACATGATATTTAAAAAAAAAAAAAAAAAAAAAAACACGAAAAAGTAGGGCTAATTATATATAAGGATTCAGACTATATCATCAACATGTCAGCGTCAAATAAGATATAAAATAGTGGGGAAAAAAGAACCACAGCGTATCTGGGAATAAAACAAGTCCATGAAATTTGCCGCGGGACCACACTAGCAACGCCCTAGTTAAGCCCCTAACAATTGTTTGATCATAAATGATACTTAAAAACAAAATACATCATTGAATAAAAAATCATATATTACAAGTAATACAAATGCAGCAATATGAACAACTAATGCCGTAGACTATATACATGAGTGTCGGCATAATGTATAACATGTATAGACGGGCCACCGTTGTTGTACGCAACAATTAAGAAAATAACTCTTAAGGTACTCTTTATGTACATTTATTCACAAATTAATATAATTGTATAAAGTAAAACATTGAACAAGCTTAGCTTTTCGTTTATAATCTCCGAATACTTACTGAAAATGTCAATTACAAGTTTTAAAGAGGCATTTACCAATGGTAAACTTTTAATTCGCAAGTTTTCATTCTTTTATACATATAATATAATTCTAGAGAAAGTTTTATTGAGAATGTTGCCACTTTTGTTTGTTAAAGCAGATTTCGAGGGGAGCACCCTCATCGGAGTCATCCTATGATTTGAAAAGGTTATCACATAACATTTAGCTGAATGTTGCTTGACTGTTTATCAAGTTAGCAAATTGTTCCAAGGATAGACTCTGAAACACAGAACCGGTGTACACACCAATCCGACGGACGAGAATAAAGGAACATGTTTTACTCAATAATACACAGAAACAATTGACTTGCGGCGATAAGGCTTCATCCGGGTCAAATGCAACTTGCTATCAAGTAGACCACGCCAGCTCCCTTGAAGTGTACGAGTTCCTCGCCAATGTTTGGAGGGTGAAAACTCGTTAAATGTGAAATTCTTTAAAATATCTCAGCACATTTTTTTTTTCCATTAGTTGACCCCCGCACAAACCCCGCCCAATTGAAAATGTCGCAGCTTTATCTTCCACCGCTGATATCAAATCGAGATAGTTCGAACAGGGGAACATACCTAGTAGTTTTTTTGAAGATGTATGTTTGCAACTACCGACTAGGATCCTGTGTCAGAAGCAAACAGGATCCGGTGCCATGAGCAAACAGGATCCGTTACTTTGCAATGCACAAACAACTTAACGCTTCTGGCAATCGGTATATATTATTATGTATTAAATATGTCCAATGGATGTTATGGATGAACATACATAATTCCAGACATAGCATATGAAATAAACACAATTTTCATAGAACTAGACGTACTTTCACGCGTCGGTGTGTAAACAGTGCGCGTTCTTTCACATCTAAAACACTGTTTTTATAACCCGTTCTTCAAGAATTCAGACACACAAATGCATCTAGTGTTCCGTGGGTGCGATCATTTTTTAAAAAGTGCTTTATTGTAAAGTAATATTAAATAATTTTTAACAGTTTACGTGTTTTTACCCGCCAGGGTCCTTTACATGAGTGACCAGGATCAAGATAACGCTGTTTTGAGCAGACAGTGTCCGTTACGTCTGTCCACCGTGAATATAAACCATTGCTTTTCAACATATTACTTTTCCAGGTCCGTAGCTACACTGGAGCACAGAGAGGTATTTGCATTGGTTGAATTTTGGGATTGTACATACTTTACATAAAAACAACTATATACTAGTATATAAAGACCCTGGGGGAAATGCAACACATTGAAGGAAATTAAAACAAAATCTAGGGTGGAGAGGAAGGTTAATGCCACCGGACACCAACATAAGGGATATGCCTCGGTTAAATTTCAGGGCTGGTTACGTCCCAGTTTTCATTTAAAATTACTTCACAAATCAATAAACTTAGGAACGGTTAATTACTAGTATTTGAACTTAATTGTTCTACTAAAACTTTCGGTTTTTAGTTAACACTTACCCTGTCATACAGACGGAAGCTGACATCTTTCATATTTTCTTTGATTTTGAAATATTATCAATCAGAATTTTAATGTTCGGATTGCCAATTCATACATTTGTGTTGCATTTTTTTTGTTTCGTGAAAACATCAATATTGGGGCCCACCGATTATTGGGGTGTGGAGTCCTCCGGCTCTTACGCCTATGTTTATAAGACTATATAGCAACTCACTCTCTCTCAATGCCTTCCACCCCACTCATTCCTTCCCCCACTCTCTCCCATTTTCTCACTCTTTTCCCTCCCTCCCTCTCGCTTTCTTTCTTTCTCTGTATCTCTCTATTCTCTGTGTGTGTCTCTCTGTTTCTCTCTTTCCTTCTCCCTTTTTTTGACTCTCTATGTCTCTCTCTGTCTCTGTGTCTCTTTATCCATTTTATTTTCAATTTCAAAATTTCAATTCATGCATAAATTAAGAGGAATTCATTACTATGTTGATTTATAATCTACTAATATGTGTAAACCATGCATGCATAACTTCACATAACAAATACTATATCTCCATCTTTACCATTAGTTACGAGCCTCTACCAATATTCCAATTTCGATAAACAATGTCTCCCTTGTGTTTTGTGTCAATATACACTACACACACACACACACACACACACACATAAAAATGGAGGATTATTTGTATATAATAGTTTCTTTGATGCAACGCGATAGTTGGACAGGGTCTTCGTTAAAAGGCCGCTACGTTTAATTATAGGTATTGTTTTGGATTATATATAAATATGGACTTATAAGGCTGTTTGAGTAAGTACATCTTTAGCTTCCTTTTCAATTTCTAATGACTTGTATTTCCTATTAGGTCTTTCTACTGAAGATTGGTCTCATCACTTCGGTGGTAAAATGCCGTCTGCTAAAATCCACTTTTATACCCGTTATAAGACCAGTGGTCGATTCATAAAGTACCTGAAGCGTCACATACAGTACCGCCTTATCTCATTAATATTCATTGAATTTAGGTAGTGCGCATGTTGTATATAGGAACCCACACGTATACAGTAATCACTTAGAACAACATGCGTAATGACCGTTACATTTGTTCAGTTCTAGTGTGCCTTTTATCGGGATTGTGTAGCTTTAAGGAAAGGTTGCGCGGTAGCTAAAATAGAATTAATTCAAAATCAACACATTTCTAGTGTAAATAAGGATCAAAATGGTGATCTTAAGGATCAAAGTGAATTTGATGGCGTTGATGCTCCCGCCGAATTTAAGGCAAAATTAATTAAAATACTAAAACAAAATGCTGATCTGTTTGCACAGAAAGATACTGATTTAAGTCACACTGAAACAGTCAAAATGAAAATTTACACAGGAGACCATAAACCAATTATATTAAGACCCCTACAGAACACCACTAAACAACCGAAAAATAGTTGATCAGGCAATAGAAGAAATGTTAGATGCAAATATTATTTTCAGATCAAAATCTCCTTGGAGTTTCCCTGTGGTCATTGTAGATAAAAAGGATGGGTCTAAACGATTTTGTTTAGATTTAAGGGCCTTAAATAAAATTACAAAATCAAACGCCTACCCTTTGCCATTAGTGGACGACCTATTGGCCCTTTTAGGGAAAGCTAAATACTTCTCATTACTAGACCTCAAATCAGGTTATTGGCAAGTAGCCATGAACGAAGATGATATTGAAAAGGCAGCTTTTGCTTGTCATAGAGGGCTATTTCAGTTCAATGTCATGCCTTTTGGGTTAACCAGTGCACCAGCTGTATTTCAAGAACTTATGTCACATGTTCTTGCTGGGTTAGACAGTTACACAACTGCTTATCTTGATGACATCTTGATATTCAGTTCTGCACTTGAAGAACATTTGGCTCACATTGAAAAAGTATTTCAACGGATAAGGCAACATCGTTTAAAATTGAAGTTAAAGAAATGTAATTTTCTAAAAGCTGAGATTGAGTATTTAGGCTTTGTTATCAATAAAGACGGAATTAAACCTAATCCAAAGAAAGTGGAAGTCATAACATAGTTACCTGCGCCTACCTGTTTAAAAGAGGTACGCAGCATTGGTATGTGCAGTTATTATCGTCGATTTATTCCAAAGTTTTCGGAAATAGCACAACCAATCATAATTCTCACAAGAAAATATGCTAAATTTAAGCGGGACGCTAACTGTCAAGAGGCTTTTGAAAGTTTGAAGAACAGTTTAGCGATATTACCAATGTTAGGTTACCCTGACCCAGGAAAACCTTATATCCTTTATACGGATGCAAGTAACAATTGCATAGGAGCTTGCTTGACACAGCCAGTTGATGAACCAACTGAGGCTGTTCCTGGTATAAAAAATGAAAAACCCATTCACTTTTTGTCTCACAAGTTGAGTGATACCCAATGTCGTTGGTCTACTATATGGAAAGAAGCTTTTGCGATTCATTACGCTTTGCAGAAGTAAGATCACTTTTTACATGGGGCAACCTTCATAATTAGGTCAGATCACCTTCCATTGAAATATCCGTTAGATTCCCCTATGCAAAATAAGAAAATTCAAATGTGGGCTCTCGGTATTGCCGGCTATGACTGCAAATTATAGTTCATCCCAGGGGTGAACAACAGTGTCGCAGATATGATAACACCTATCATATTAATGCACTGAATTTGAATAGGTTTGAGCCAAGAAGGTATGGTAAGTTCAATGTCAATCTTGAAGATCATTTGCAGACATCTAAGATCGAACCTGGCATAGACATGGTAACTGAACAGGAAAAAGAGGAAATTTTAGTCGAAATCAAGGCTGGACTTCGAAATGACAAATTAACACCTACCTTAGCAAATAGGCATGTTATTCACGATGATATATTGTACTATATCTCAAACGCTGATTCAGATCCTATCTTACGTCTCTATCTCCCAAGTCACTTAAGACCAGAGGTTATTCAGCAATATCATGACTCTAACGGTCATATGGGTGTTGACAAGACATATGACACAGTTAAACAGAAGTATTATTGGCCAAACATGTTTAAAGAACTGCTAAATTATGTCTCTAGTTGTGTTACCTGTCAAACCAGAAACTTGCAAAAGATCAAACCTCCATTACAAGAAACCGATATTCCTCCGTATGCATTTGCAAAGATAGCTGTAGACGTTTCTGGCCCATATCCAACATCACTGTCTGGTAACAAGTACATCGTAAGTTTTATCGACCTATTTTCGAGCTTCCCCGAAGCATTTCCCGTACCAGATAAGACCGCCGCGACAATCGCACATTTGATAATTGATGAAATATTTCCAAGATACGGGGCTTCGATTGCTCTGGTGAAAATATGCGGGTGAGGATATGCATAAAATCGCGTTGGAACAACAACATCAATCATTTCTCTTAGTTCATCAAAATCTTAAAGATGCAAAACGCCGACAAGCCAAATATGCAAACAAAAATACTAAACTAGTCACTTTTGAATCCAGTCTATTATAAAAACCACACTCGAAAGAGCAAATTAGAATCAAAATGGCGTCCTTATTATCGCATTATCAAACAAACCACACCTGTCACATACATTATCAAGAGCCAGCTTGATGGGTCTGTCACTAAGGTAACGTACACCACCTACGCTTAGCTAATGTGGATGAATGGCAGATACCAACAGATAAGTTAAGTAGACCAATTAGGGAAGCTAATTATGTGGTTCCACCGATAAGCGATCATAATTCCAACCCCACCTCAGATATATCTGACACTAATGATGACGATGAACTGCCATTAGCTCAATTAGTCAAACATTACCGCCAAGAACGTAATAATTCTGACGGTGAATCTGACATCCCTTTGATGGAATTACGTAAACGAATTTGTGCACAACTTAACTCAGATCATGAAAACTCTAATTCTGACACCAATGTTCCTAATTTGACACGTGTTTCCACCACACCTCCGTCTTTTTCGTCAAATGATAAGGAGATTGTTAAAATGGAAACATCACCCATCTCATTTTCATCAGGTGCAACCAAAATGAGGGAATCAGATTCCGATGACATGTCAATTAGTTCAGATGAGCCAGATAGAAAGGGAAAAGAGATTTCTGTTATCTCACGCAAGAAGCGTTTCTCACGAAATAAATCCGACAGACAGACACAAAGTGAGAAAATGAGAAAAATGGTAACAGCCATCAAAGCAATTAGTGGGTTGCTTTACGCTTCAAATTTTAATTTTAATTAAGGAATCATATTTCTGTATGGTTCAGAAAAAGCTGAGAGTAATACTATTTGAGTATTAAGTACTAATACATCATGCAAACATAAAGCAAACTGAACAGTGAACCCTTTCCTCTTAAACTTCCAAATAACAATACAGTCATTCCAATGCAACACCATATTGGGGAATTGAAAACTCAACCTTTCAAAATTGGGGATTTTCATTTGGGACAACTGCCTTAATAGCTCTGGTCACTGGGGATAAAAAATGTAAAAACTCTGTTCTGCCAAAAGTTTTGTGTGAGTATACGGTGAACTCTCAGAGAAGACCGAGGGGCTTCGACGCCGGCTCAGATTTCCGGGCAGCATGTTTTGCTGAAAAGGGGTCAGCAACCTTTTCATCACGTGATAAGCCACTGGACAGAAAATACCGTCTGATCTTCACGACACGGTATCTGTGTAAATATCCGGATATATCGATATATGTAGAAATGTGGACACTCGTGTAATACGAGACATTATGTAATTGTGAACATTGTATACTAATATATATACTTATATACATTGGTGTTATATCAACTGGTGACGTCAGTCAAAGAAACTGAATATAGACTTGTTGTAAATAGAACATGTGTAATTTAGACGGACTAACAGTGGTTTAGCCCGAATGCTACCCCATACATACATAACTTTTCCAATATTCAAGTATTTGCACCAATGTGTGTAAATATGACCCTGTTGGAAATTAATAGGAATTGTTTTTGGAAAACAGTACACCTATATCTTTGCTGCAGTCAATTAGCTGAGTTACATGAGAGGTGCTGCTAGACGCTAATAGACGCTAATCGTTTACCTATAGATAATTGGAATTACGGTACCAGTCGTTATCAGCAACAGGTGTTCGGAATTACCCATAGGAATTTACATGCTGATATTCCACGGAGTAGACAGATTAATAAACTCTCTGCATACAACTTTAAAGGGACTTGCGGTTATCTAAAATGGTACGACAAACATTATGGGACGATGCCATGGAACACGTTCTTCTGAGGGCCGATGGTGTAACGTTTGGTGGAGCCCAACTGGACAATCCATGACGAAACCGGGACAACGATGGCAGTGGACGTGGCCATATATACAGACGCTTTGCAGTGATTATTGTGACTAACTTTTGTGCCGTAGCATTTACATTTACCGTGGATTAATAGCTTTCTTTATTCAATGTGTAACTGGATTTATTTATATGTATACAGTGACTAATGGCACAAACATTTAATCTTACATTTTAGTCTAAGAACTTGATTAGAACTGTTAAAATTTCATTATAACATTTCAAATTAAATATGGAAGGAATTTGTAAAACTAACATACCCTTTAATAATTAATAATAATAATTTAATAACAAGTAGTAGAAGTATATTGCAGTTAATAGTAATTTACCTAAAGCAGATATTATATTAGCTTACTCAGGTATATAGTGGTAGGCGGGGTATATTGTTAGACCAATTGAATAAATGTGTCGAAATCCAATGATATAATGGCACGTGAATGCAGGTATATATTGGTATGTTTTAGAAGCAGAAGAGAGTTCTGGGAGGTTGTTAGAGATAGTCTGAGGATGTAGAGATTTGATGAGTAACATCTGTTAGAATTAATATAACCACTATACGATCAGAATGGGGGTAGTTTTAAAGATTATTAAAACGTGTGTTTAAAAGTCTGGACTTGTTAATTATTAATGCCCTGGTGACATAGTGTTACACATTTATATAGAGCTACATGTATATGGGAAAATTTAAAACATTACATTATCTAAAACCACTTTCAAAATAAAAAATAAACTTGGTTATAATGTTTCTTGGGTAGTGCCCTGCTCTTTCATATTTGAGTTCTCTTTTTGTTGATTCGCCATGCGTCAGCATGGCTGACTCTTTGGAATCGTGTATGTATATACTGCAATTTCTGTATATGGACTTTTTTGGGTGAAGAGCTTTACCGTTTTCGGCAACGTAGTCCCCTTTAACTGCCCCAAATACAACTTAATTTGATAAGGTGACTTGACATGAATGTTATGTATACCGAGTAATATAACTACTGATTGTGAAATAAGGAAATAATTGTAATTGTATACAGTATAAATGTGCCTATTTTGTAGATTTACTGAAATATTATGCGCATTAATACACCAAAATTCGGACGTGGAGCTTTATGCACTTCGAGAATGCACTTCGAGAATGTAGTTCCTTTAACTGCATCAAGTGTAACTTAATTTCATAAGGTGACTGATATGAACGTTATATTTACCGAATAATATAACTACTGATTGTGAATAATTGTCATTGTATACAGTATATACGTGTCTTTCTTGAAAATGTACTGAAATACTATGCGCAATAATACACGCATAAATATTTATGAATGGAAAGTTTCATTCATTAGCGTAGTTACCCGGATGTCGAATATCTGTTTAATATTAATTCATTTCATTTACCCATGTAGTGTTTATTTCCTTGCTGGAATTCAATAAAAAATAATTATCTCACAGTGTATCAACAGGAAATCTATTGGAACATACAGTGCTCGAAAAGTTGGATAATCCGATGCCCGGGGCTCGATTGATTGTTTGTGAAATTTTCGGGCCGTAAAACAGCGGTGTCATAGTAGTTCGGATGGTACATAATTTCGGATATATATATAAAAATATTTTTTACCTAATCAAATAAGAAAAACTGTCCTTTACAAATACATGTTGCTGGAAAAAAATATATTCATGTATAGATACAGATATAAAGTATATTTATATTCAATATTTAAGTTCTAAGGAGTTCCTGGACTCCTACTTTTAAATGCATTCTAGTCTAGGCTCCTAATTCTTTAACTTGTAGAAAGTGGTGACAAAAAGAAAAATATAGCCAGAGGAGACACTGATAGTCTAATAAAACCTGATTCAAAATTTGGCTCCAAGTTTCGCTCAAGTTTCACTTTTGCCAAACAATAATAATCAGAGCCGACTTGGCTCTGATTATTATTGTTTGGCAAAAGTGCTAGTACTGTACTTTGCATCAGCTTGCTTACTCCAGTACAAAAAAAAATCTCATGTTCTAATCAGCACCATTTCATTTTAATACGCCACACCTGTAAAATTAACATAACCTTTAACCTCACCAAGAAGACAGACACTGTTCAATCTTGGCGACTCTCAGGACCTTCAGTCCTTTGATTTCAGCTTCTTACCAACATGGCCACCATTTACTGAAAATAAACAAAATGTATATTTCTGGCAGTTGTTAATAATAAATACTGATAAAGATGATCCTTTGGGAGCAACAAACACAATTAAGAGAATAAAGCAGCAGACTCGGTTTTATTGAGTCTGTTCATGAGAAGTAATGAAAGAAGCAACACCTCTCACGCCCCCTAGCACCGGCTTAAGCGGTATTTTACTTCAAAGCCACCTATATTAGGCTCGTTGATCCCAAAGGACCAGTAAAAATAACACTACTGATTCGTAGCACGGGGAGACTTTTTACAGCCGCCACACTGCACTAAACGAACGCTAGTGTGAATGTTAATAAATACTGATAAAGGTGATCCTTTGGGAGCAACAAACACAATTAAGAGAATAAAGCAGCAGACTCGGTTTTAATGAGTCTGTTCATGAGAAGTAATGAAAGAAGCAACACCTCTCACGCCCACTAGCACCGGATGAAGTCCAACTTCGAATCAAGGATATTTTGAACAACATCGCCTATCAAAAGAAATTATTTATCCTTTTCTAATAAAATGTCACCTACATGGTCATTTGGCGACTTCTTTCAAAAAAAAATTCTCTTTTGGTCAAGATGTCCTCGAAAGAAAGGCACATTTTACCAATTGATTGTTTAGGGAAATATAAAACACTTACTTCTCTGAATTGCTTTGCTGATATAAATTAAATGGTCACAATGTTTCATGCAATAATTCTTGCTTGGTGCCTTTTCCGATTTTTGTTTTACATAGAGGCCCGTCATTCAAGATGATTTTCATTTCTAAAAATAGATCAAATTTAGGACATTTCTATTGGTATATAGTCATAAACAACACAAAAGTATATGTGCATGTTCCTCGACTTGCATTTCTTGCATACCGGATAAGGTTATTCGCGTTTTACATGGGGAATAGCAAGCCTGATCTTACACATGGGAGAAGATAAGCCCTGATATCAACAATGACAGTTCAAGATGTCATTTTTTTAAAAAAACGTGCGAAACGTTAGCAGTTGTCGACATCTATGCGCAGAATGAGTTCAGATAGGGAAATTTCAACCCTCGGTATAACTGTTTTAATCGGATGCTCAGTAGAGCCTCGGTTCCAATAAAAAAACAGTTATACCTCATGTTGGAATTCCCCTATCTTCACTGGATACCCATGAAAGATTCTTATATTTTCCCCCTGTGTATATTTTTCATTAGCATCCAGTATTTAAGATTGAATACATTTAGAAAGATCATCAAGAAAATATAAAATCTACTGCTCTGACACTGCTTTCCTCATATAATCGACACGTATCCACCAGTTGTTCTGAGTCTTGTCATTTTAAATTTGTCAGCCCAACATCCAAGATGTTTACTTAAATACCAAAGAAACATAGTTTTTCGAGGACAAATCACTCGAATGAATACCTTCCTCTATGCCTCTTGTTGATAATAATAATGTTCTTCCTATTTCAGAGGGCGGTTCTGTAAACTAAAGACGAGATGGACCTGACACATATACATTAAATAAAACCCATCTTGCAGAAGTGCAAAGTGGTCTGCGCCCACTGGACGAGATCATAATTAGATTACTTTGCAATCAATCAGACACTGAATCATACCATTTAATACATGAACTATAATTTAAACACAAATAACTGGATTATACATGTAGGTTGTATGGAAGTTGTGTGTTAGTTTTATATGGATTCTTTGAATGGAATAGGTATTATTTTCAGCTTATTCTGAGTGAATTACTTATAAGATTGGACAATAACAGATATATTGTTATACAGTTTACAGTTAAATAATTATAGGCTTTACCAGACCCAATATAATTTATTATGAATAACAGTGATTAAGGATTTAAAACATGGATGATATTAATATTTAAGTGACTGTGAATATTGAGGTTGATTATTAATACATGGATTCTTTATATTAATGACTTACAAGTCTGTAACTGATCATTTAAAAAAAGTGAGTATTCTGACTTTAAAAGTTTGTTGAAATTATTATTATTATTTTTATTTTTTTTCATATAAGAAAAAAAAAAGTATAACATTTTCATAATTATTTTATCAGGGTGATTTCCAGCTTTATATTGGAGTATTCAACTCGTTTTTTGTACTATAGCTACAAAATAATTGTTTTAGAGCAGTTACTTAGATGTTAGGAAATTGCAGCCCTTAGAGTTTATAGTTTTTAAATGATATAGTTATTAAGTTTATAGTCTTAATTAATTCAAACATTATGTTAACACTAGGGCTTTTATGAATCTTTATATTCTAGCAGAGATACCAACTTATACTAGATATAGATTTAGATAGAGAACTTTCAAATTATGATATTCCAAAGCTTTCATTAGAGGAATCAAACTCTTTAGAAGGAACAATAACTTTTGAACAAGCATCTTTATCGCTGAAAAAGATGGCCAATAATCGTAGTCCCGGTTTCGATGAATTTAGCGCAGACTTCTTTAAAGTCTTTTTAAGCATTTAGGACACTTTGTTGTACGGGCAATACATTTTGGTTATTTAAATGGAGAATTATCTATAACTCAAAGAGAGGGGATAATTACTTGCATACCAAAGGATAATAAACCTCGTAAATTTTTAAAGAACTACAGACCTGTCTCATTATTAAATTGTGTTTATAAAATTGCATCTGGTGCTATAGCCAACAGAATTAAGGCTACTTTATACAAACTTATAAATGAAGATCAGACAGGTTTTATAGTGGGGCGATACTTGGGAGAAAATACAAGACAGCTTTTTGATATCATGCACTTTACTGAAGAAAACAATATACCAGGATTAATTCTATTAGTAGATTTCAAAAAGGCATTTGACTCCCTATCTTGGGTTTTTATTCATAAAGTTTTAAAGTTTTTTGGATTTGGTATTTCCATTATTTCATGGGTTAAAGTTTTATACAAAAATGCAAAACTTTCTATTAAACCATGGGGGACACTTATCATCGTCTTTTACATTAAATAGGGAATGCTGTCAAGGAGACCCCTTATCACCGTATATCTTCATCTTGTGTGCAGAAGTTCTCGCTATTAAAATCAGAAACAACAAAAATATTAAAGGAATTACAATAGGAAATACCGAATTTAAATTTTCACAATATGCAGATGATGCCTCAGTAATATTAGACGGCTCAAATACTTCTCTAAACGAAACGCTTAATGAGTTATCTTACTTTGCACAATATTCGGGGCTTAAAGTTAACTTTGATAAGACACAAGTAGTATGGATAGGTATTAAAAAGTATAGCAGTGATACGATTAAAACAGGGTGGAAACTATCATGGGGGAAAACAGATTTTAAGTTGTTAGGAATCAATTTCAATGTAGACGGGAATACAATTATTGATATTAACTATTTTGATAAAATAATAAAGATGAAAAACCTAATCAAACAGTGGAAGCGTAGATACTTGACACCATTTGGAAAAATTACGGTTATAAAATTGCTTTTATTGCCTATGCTTAACCATTTATTCATATCGCTTCCGAATCCCAATGATAGCGTTATAAAACAAATAAATACAATACTATACGATTTTTATGGGAAGGACCAGCAAAAATAAAACACACTGTACTTGTAAAAGATTATATTGAAGGAGGGCTAAAAATGATCAACTTAAGAGTTTTTATGTATGGTGTAAAAGCAACATGGTTAAGAAGGTGGATAATTACAGGTGCTAAATGGACACATATTATTGAGACTATACTCAACCTAAAAGATGTAATAAGTTTTAGAAATAATTATACAAAATCATTAATTGACAAGTTAAGTAATCCATTTTGGGTCGATGTTTCACAAATCATATGCATACATTAATGAAGAACCAACCACAATCTACAGACCAATTTCTTGCAAGCCCAATTTTTTATAATGATAATCTCAAGATTGGAGCAAAACCCATATTTTATAAATCATGGTAAAACAAGGGTATTTTCCAAATAAATGATTTGCTTAAAGAAAATGGAAAGTTTTACTCGGAATTAGAGTTCAATGAAACATTTAAAATTAAAACTAATTTATTCAATACAATGGAGTCTTTCATCAATCAAAATGTATGCTGATAAACAAAATATTACATTGTTACATAAAAAGTTACAAAACCCATTGCTTACAGCTAACATATCAATCCTTTTAAAAAACACCAAAGGTTCCAAAGATCTGTACAATATACTAAACAAAAATGAAGAAAAACCAACATCAAACTATAAATGGGAGCAAATTTACGAGATAGATGATAAGACATGGAAAGATATGTACATGTCCCCATTGAAATATAACCTTAGTACAACACTTCAATGGTTTCAAGTATGAATCAACCACAGAATATTGCCAACTAAAAAATATTTGTTTACCATTAAAGCCATTGATAGCCCTCTTTGTAATTTCTGTCACCAACAAGAAAGTATTACACATATGCTTTGGTAATGCCCAGAAACTCAAACGTTTCTTAACGAAATTAAGACTTGGTTGTTAACAAAACATATACAAATTACATTCATAGAAGAACTATTTATTTTCAATATAGGAAATATGCTATCATCAATCGATTTGTACATTATTATCGAATTAAAGTACTATATTTTTTCATCAAAACGTCTTAATAAATTGCTGTCGGTCACTGCTATGAAGAATATACTTAAAAATTCATACAAAGCACTGAAGTATATAGCTGTTAAAAATGATAGCGTAGAGACATTTTCCGAAAAATGGACGACTTATAAAGAAGCCTTAGATGCAAATTTATAAACACATACATTATTTTTTGCCAAGAAACTGATAATTAATGATACAAATTAACTGAAAGTGACAAGGACTGAGAAGATTATTATATAATTCCTTTACAGTGAGAATGTTTGCAGCCAGTATTTGGTAACCCATATTTTTAATAAAAAAAAATTAACAGTAATTTAAACTAGATTTCACCCAGTAATGATGCTCGATATAAGCTAACTACCGATATATATCATTTTGGCTCTTTGAAAAAACAAAAGGCACTTTCATTGTTTCTTTGATATCATTCCTTTTGTATATAATATTTGTTTTGAAGGAATGAAAGAACCTGAATGGGAATGTGTGTTGTGAACTTAACATAATATGTATATTTTGTAAAGTATGTGGTGGCAGGATGGTCCTCCCCGACCCACAACACACTCATTCACGGGGAGATTAAATGGGTTTGCCCCTTTTTGGCAACTGAAAAAAAAAGAAAGAAAAAAAAAAAGATGGCGCCACCCACTGAATACAAATGTACGATAAAAGTTCATAAAATAAATACTGACCACATATTGCCTGTGAATTTCGCCGTCCAACTTCTGCTCCAAACAAAGCAACTATCGAGCAATCCCGGCCAAAACTAGAAGACGATGGATTTTATAGCAAACGTTACGCCCAAACCATTATTTCCCCCATTCAGTCCGTGACTAACGTGGCTAAATCTGCAGTATTGAATATACACGAAAGGACCCCTACACAACTTTGCTCTTTAAAGGAGATAGACCTATACTTTTACATGCATTAGCACAAAACTAAACTTATTAAGGCTCTACCTATATCTTTTTGTCCACCAATTGATATAAACTTTACTTAATTATAAAGAGGACTATGAAAAAGGTAAATGGCAATAATTTCACCCAATGTAATATCCGTTTTGCTGGGGAAAAACAAGATTGAAAAGATCGGATTTTTGAAATTGTATTCGTAATTGTTTTAGACAAGCCGATTGCGGAGATTTTCCGATCTTATTCGTTTACAATCGGAACTACCTCGTCTGATTAGCAAAGAGTTCCGATCGATTCGTTTGCTATCGGAACTGCGCCGAATAGTTTGTAATCGCATTGCGCATGTCCGAGAAAATCGTAAAAACTCGTAGTTCTCCGGCAAGAATAAACGGCTGGGCAGCATTTTATTCAAGATATTGTTTTGATCATAATTAATAATTTACAGAACTGGAATACGAACCATGTTACTTTTTAGAATACTCATAAAATAGCTTTGTATACATATAAATGCAGTAATATTGAGTATTTAATATTTTACATTAAAAATCGCGTAGATATAGGTAGTGCCTCTTTAAACGGCCCTTCCGGACGCCCTCTGGCGGCCACTTAAAATGTGCACGCTTTTACGTGTTACCTGAATATATCATGGACATTGTGAATTAGTTTCAACTGAACAATGGATTAGAGTGTAACTAACAGGTGCTTACAAGAGCTATGTACGACCAATACGCTCTACCCGTGACATTTTGTGACACCATCTTCCCACTTAAAGAAAGTGCTACACTTTCTAAAATTCAGCAAAATTGTAATTAATATTTACATGTTAATAAACTATTAATTAGTCCTAGCAAAAGACATGGTTGCATAATAAGCAACATCAAAATTTCAACAATATTCTACAATTGTACACTACACTGTCGTAACATACACTGCTATTGTACAATACACTGCAATACACTATTAGACTATTGTATTAAACCTGTCATTATGTGCGGCGACTTAAACAGTCTGCCCCAATATTGTAATAGTCTGCCCCAATATTGTCCTTTCCTCGGATCGCTTTAAATTTCATCTGGTAAGGCTGCAGAGTCGGTACCCACCTCATTAACCTACTGTTAGCTGCCTTTGCTTTGTTCATATAAGGTAACGGTTGGTGGTCGGTCTCCATGACAAATTCCTTACCGAAAACATATCGATGGAATTTACTGACACCCCACACTACTGCAAGACACTCCCTTTCGATAACAGAGTAGTTACGTTCCCGGGGTAGTAGTTTCCGACTTGCGTAAGCCACGGGGAGACTACACCCATCTTGCTCTTGCAGTAGGACTGCACCCCCTCCCCGATATGTCTACATCGGCTGCTGTCTCCTTACCTACACTAGTAGGAAAAAACATGGGACTAGTGTCCTCACTACTGCCTTCCTCACTGTCCTCAATAACTGTAACATTAACTACATTTAACACCCCTTGTTGCACATTGTCGGTTCTACCAATATACTCTTTCAGCATATTCGCATGAAAGGTCTTTAACTTTCAGTTTATCTCGATACGATAATCCATAGTGTTCGCTATCCCTCTAACGTAAAACGGACCTTTCTATCGTAATAACAGCTTGTTATTGTCGGTCTATATAAATAATTTCTAGACCTACTAATGAACTGAATAAATGAATCGCCTTTCTCAGGAAAACAAGCTCTAAACCGCTTTCTAAAACATTCTTCAGTTAACTCGGATCTCTTTAGCAGAGCATCTTTTAACTTGTCATAGTCAAGAGAATCTACACTAGGTAATCTAGAAAATACATCTAAGGCATTGCCTCTCAATAACGCACTTAAATGAACTGCCCACTTATCCTTGGTTCATTCCGGTAACTCAGCATGACGTTCAAACCGTAACAAGTAACTGTCCATGTTATCTTTGTCAGCATCAAAGTATGGTAATTTCGGACCTTTTAACTTCCCAGAATATCCATCTTTCCCTACAGTTTTACTGTCCTTATTATCTGTCTTAGCTGCTTCCAACTCTAAAGCTAACTTATGATCAAACGCTGCTTTCTCTATCTCCATCTCTATCTTAGCCTTAGCTTGTCTTCCATCTGTTTCGAACCTCTCATGTTCTAACTGCATTGCTACTTCTATTCTATTTTTATCTAGTTCTACCATCTCTTTATCCGACTCTTGCTTCTCCTTCATCAATCTATTTTCTAATTCTAGCCTCTCTGTGGCTAATCTCATTTCTAATTCTAGCTTCTCTTTATCAGCATCTAGCTTCTCTTTAACTAATCTACTTTCGAATTCTAGCTTCTCTCTGGCTAATCTACTTTCTTCGTTTCGCTTCTCTTTAACTAATCCACTTTCTAATTATAACTTATTATGAAATTTGTCCTAAATCAACAAATCCGTTGTTGATATGTTTTTAATTATTAAATATCATTATAAATACGATGTTTACTATGCTATTGATGTATGTTTAGTGAAAATATGTTTTTAAAGATAAAAACCGAAAAGGCGAACAGGCATTGCTAAAAAATCGAAAAAAATCTAAGGGGAAAAACTCTTGCGCGAATTACCGGAAATGACGTCATTGGGATCAAACTATTTTTTGTTTACATTGGGACTGAACGCAAAACAGTATACCTTGTGTGAAAATGTGAGAATTAAGCGATGTCAGAGGAAATGCCCTTGATAAAACGGTTACACCATGTGCAACCTTACATATGGAGCCAGAATACGTGTCTGAGGACGAAAATACATCGGATTCATCAACTGATGTTGAAGTCGCCGGTACGCGGTGCAGGTGCAAATGGAGAGCGTGTAAAGACTATCGTTTCATGTCATTCGTTACGTTCAGTGGTTCATTACACTATTCACTAATCTAACAAAATAGCGTATTAATACACTTACAGCAACAACAAACAAAAAAACAAGGTAAACATTGTTTTCATCGAAATCTGACAGTAAGTCACCCGCAACACTGCAATATCTTGGTACATACACAATAACCGCGAAATGTAGTATATTCCGAATGAATGGACCTGGTCTATACCTATACATTAATACATGGATATATATGTATGTAACTCTATGGTAATACGAGCGTCAGATTTTTTTTGCCGATAAGTAGACATGGAACAAATATATTTATTAGATATTATCCATAATTGATAAAAAATGAATAAAACAATAATAAATGAAACGGCATATAATTTCGGCGCCATAATATCTATAGTATTATATATTTGCCATAAGTCGCCATCAACACCAAACACTCTAGGAGCGGTGTTTGCAATATGACACGCTCTCTAGTCTCCACGTGCCCCCAAATATCATTACAGACTAATAAAATATTGCGGTGCACTATCGAAGTGCAGCCTAATTTGGGTACATAACGTCGGAATATCACAAAAGCACGCACCATTTAGGGAAACCTAGTTTTATGATATATTTCCTGTTTATTGCAATTACTTGAGCGGTGTAATACCGCCGAGGGCAGACGCGTATTGCACAAGACGGATATATCACATGATATTTGTCGCGCACAAAGAGCGAAAAATACTATGATTTAAATAATATAGCCAAATGTATTATGAGAACGATATAGACAGTTAGTAAGTATACTTACTCATGTATACTTACTCCTCATTCATAACTTTCACATCTGGTCAACTTCCGGTAGGTTGAGATATTCAGTAGGTGAAAATAAAGGGGTTTACTCGGACTTTATCCTCAAACTCTATATGAAAAATGAAAACATAAGACCATGATTTAAATTAAATGTATCCATATTGCTGTTTTAAAATCGACAACACCAAAAGAAGATACATAGATGTACTAAAAAAATAAAGCTTTTAATATAATTATCACTATAAACTAGTTTTATAAAGGGCTAAAGTCAGTTGAGCACCAACGATAAACACCGAGTTTACCCCCTACCAGAATGTGGAGGTGTTTTCTTTAATTGATTACTGATTGGTCAATTTATTTTGATGATGTCATGTGAAAGTTTTGAATATACATATCGAAAACAGACCCTATATATCAAATTACCATAATATAAAGTATATTATTCTATTATACTTGTTTTACTTATTGCACGAGCTAAGAGGCATTATTGTTGCTGCTTTGCCATTAAAAATTACTGAATTAATATAAAAGCTAGTAATATTATTAATTTTCTGCCTTGTAATAAATATCCATGAAACAATTTGTATTATTTTTTCAAATCCTTAGCCCTATATAATTATGTTGATAATATATATCTATAATACTTTTGGCAGAAGAGGGTGTATAATTTAAAATTAAAATTTGGAAACAAAGACACAGTGTTTATTTCACCGGATTCATTTAAATTTATATGCTGAACATTCTTAGCAATCTTTTAAAAAAAGACGGCTACATAATATTAGCGCCGTCAACTCTTCATTGATTCACGTAAAGACCCATGCTTCTAATTCAACAGCTAAACATTCACGGTGTATATAAAGATCTAAGACTATACACCTTTCTTCAATTAATCATACGTATACCCGATGAGGTGCTAAGATAATTGAACATAAATTTCAATCTTACTTCATGTATTATTTTCCTCCTCAACGCCGGTCGAATAAGGGAATACAACTTGCTTGGAGACGGCGGGGTTATGCACTTCTCATTTTTATAGTCGAATATCGTTGGTACCGCTGTTGATTTTAATCTGCATGGCCTTTTGTTCTCCAAATTCAAAGATAATGAAACCAAAGGATGGACTTCCCACGAAGTCAACTCAAAATGTGTGCTACAAACTCGCGCGTCTTTCGTAGGTTCCCACTTTCTCGACGAGTCGGGCGATTTTCTTCGGTAACGTCTACCCACACTTCAAATCGTAATGTATCATTATCTCGATTAGGGAAACGAAAGAAACTTAGGTTATTATCTTGTCCTTCTTTATGCAAACTTTTTCACCCAGCAACAACACACGGCATTTTTAACAAGTACCATAAAACGTAATCCTACATAGACAATACTTTACAACTCAATGCGACACCGCGAATCGTTTGGTACCAATGACGTCACAGGATTACGTGTCACTTACCTGTTTTCAAAAAGGGCGAAACTCGAAGCGTGTGCGCTATGGGATAAAATTGGCTACTGTGAGAAAACGTAACAACCAATAAGTGTAAGATTTGAAAATATTGTATATTATATACGTATATTTCCGAATATATACTCAAAATACACGCTATATTTCACCTTTAACTAATCTACTTTCTTCATCTCTCTCATGCTTTGCTAATTCTCTTTCCTTAAGTCTAAATTCCCTTTCCTAGCCCTGTTCGTCTCTAACAAAGGTTCTAGGCTCCTCTCCAGCATACCCTAACTCCTTACCCATATCCGTAAGTTCCTTTATGGACGTCATGGTTATAGACATTGTGGACTACTCACTACAATAACTACATTACACAAGTCACTAATAATTCTACTCTACTAACTACTAATGGTAAGTCACTTTGTACTCCGTAAATACCTGGGCATCATCATAGGACAAGGTACATACACATATGTACTAGCGCTAACTAGTAACGGTTATGTATAGATAGTATCTAGCTTCCACAAAACATATACACTACATAAAATATCTATGTTTGATATTGGACATAAACCTTAAACGATCATAGAAATGTGTATAGCATGTACATGTATATTTACTTCTCCCATCAATATAATTATTCTCGAGTGTCACAAAAAAGTAGAATGTCTTGTTCGCCAACCTCATTGGATATTATTGGTATATCAAGGGAGGTAAATTAAACACCCAATTATGGAGCAAAAAATGCCTCAGACCCAATCGCGTAGACCACTGCGACCTCGTGCCAAGGAAAGAACGTACAAAACAACAGTTTGGAATTACCCTACCCTTGTCATGTCTTGATTTGTCTTCCAAGCTGTGGCCATGATCGTCTCCAGTCGCCTTGATAGATCAGAGGCAGGTACACATTTCTAAAATGATAAGTAGAGATTTAGTATATCATAATAAAGATCACTTATTGATTCTTTCCCTCCTTAGTTGCCCAAAATCCCACTACTCTGAAAACCAGTTGTCGCATGATGACCCTAGTGGTTGGGGCTTACTCCGGAAAGTATCAATGACGGTGAATGCATTTACATAAGTTTAATGCAACTTTTAAAATATGTTAAATATATATACAGTTATAAAAAAAACAAGCGAATACACAGATGAAATATGAAAAGACTGTTCTCATGAACGTTTAAGACGTTCTTAGTAGTATTACAAATACTGAATGTGTCGACTGACTATATACGACACTAAAGTGTTGTTAAAGTTATAACAATGTTGATGTTCACACAAATTATGATCTAGCGCGATAACTGTGATGCGCGAGAGCTCATGAAGATGATGATGCGCGAATCCAATGAGTGATTGTCATAAAATGCCTTCTATAAGGGTTGATGACGCGATATGTATGATAATTAACCTCCACTGAGGTTGTGGATGATGTTCCTCCAGTGAGGACTGATAACGGGCCCACCTCGTGTCCCGGGGGTTGTCGATTCTATAACCTAAAGGGCTTACACACCCTAAAGGCTTAGCTCCACTCCGGCAGGCTTATATCCAAACCTGGATGGCTTAGGCTGTAATAATACATACGATTTAGATGTCAGTTCATAAACACACCAATCTTATATAATTATCATTACACCAACAAGTCATTATCTAATAAATATATACAAGCCACTCTCTAATTATGATGAGTAGCAATGGATGTATATTCTACAACGCCATGTATACGCGTCGAACATTTATACTAGTCACTCATCTCATTGTTAACTAATGCACCTAATATACAATGTTATCAATTCAATCGTGTATTACAATCACAGAGTTATATGCCAACGTTAACTAATGTACCTATTATACAATGTTATCAAATTAATATTGTTTTACAATTAAAGATTAATTACAATAATTACATCTAATAAAGTAACTTCAAAATAATATACTAGTCTCAAGTTAATGTTTGAGAGACATAAAAGCTAACCGGATGTCGTAACCGCCAACCAAGATGACGCCGCCCACTGAATACAAATGTACGATAAAAGTTCATAAAATAAATACTGACCACATATTGCCTGTGAATTTCGCCGTCCAACTTCGGCTCCAAACAAAGCAACTATCGAGCAATCCCGGCCAAAAGTAGAAGACAATGGATTTTATAGAAAACGTTACGCCCAAACCATTATTTCTCCCGACACAATTTTGCTCTTTAAAGGAGATAGACCTATACTTTTGCATGCATTAGCACAAAATTAAACTTATTAAACGGCCCTTCCGGACGCCCTCTGGCGGCCACTTAAAATGTGCACGCTTTTACGTGTTACCTGAATATATCATGGACATTGTGAATTGGTTTCAACTGAACAATGGATTAGGGTGTAACTAACAGGTGCTTACAAGAGCTATGTACGACCAATACGCTCTACCCGTGACATTTTGTGATGGGAACATACACCATGGACATCTGCAGATTGGACACAGTTACATGCGTCAGCTCTGTCATAAGCGAGTAAAACTTTTTTTCTCGATGAAAATTTAAAAAAAATGACGTGATAGCGCAAGGAAGCATGGTCTCAATTTTATGCAAACACAAGTGACTTCCCAAAAGAGTTGAAGCTAAATACCTGAAATTGTGACAAAGACATTGTGAAATCAGATACATAGTTACATATACACAATAGACATTTGAAAACATGAAAAGTTGGTTAATTTGCTGCTATTTAAATGTATTTTATTGAAAACCAGCTGAACCTGAGTTCAAGCTCAGTTTCAGGTATGCTATATCATGTATTTCTGTTGCTTGTGTTTTAAGTTGCGAAGAGGAAAAGTTTGAAATATATATGTATTTTACAACCTAGTGTCAATCTGACCTGATATTTTGTAAACAAGACATTCACGAAACACATCATCTTGGATCATGTCTCCTTATGTGTAATCCCAATGAACTTTCATTTACAAAAAAATCATTTAAAAAAGAAAAAAATATATAACTGAAAGTCTTAATTAAATACTGAAACGAAAAAGAAAATTTGCCTGTATACTATAATACCTAATTCCAGGTAATATTCTAGATATATGCAAAGGTGGTTTGTAAAACAAAAGTCTGCCGCTAGTTAAAAGGTCAAAACTGTGCTGTAGTAGACTTATTACTACGCCTTGCACAACAGAAACTCCACTTTGCGGAGAATCAAAAGTTCGTCTGTGTTGTACCTTTTTGACATTTCTTGCCAGTTCCACTGACATGTCACAAGTTACATTTTTTCTAACAAATACCGAATGTAAAATATGATTGTCCTCTGTTTCAACATCTTGAAGGACAGAACCACATGTATATTGTAGGTCAGCAAAGATTTGAAGCAAATCAGTTCTTTTCTTTCCTTTCACCACATGTTTACAATACAGGACTCTTGAATTTTCACATTCAGAACAATACACCACAATCTGGACATTATTATTATTTTCATTTTTTTTTTTTTTTTTTTTTTTTTCAAAATAAAAATTGTCGGAGAGGCATAAAATATTCGGGGCGGGCGGGGATTATAAACTGGGAATTAATTTGATATGGCCTAATCAACAATTAATACTAAAATTAAAATAAAATAAAATAAAACAAGTTCAACCTCCTTTTTTGGTTAAGCTTATACAATAATTTGAATATTTTATGACAAATTCTGATATGATTAATCATTTCCAAACAATATACCGATTCTTAATAGCAATGCATGAACAACATGATATGTAATAATTATTCATGAATCCAATATATACAAAAGTAACGATATATTGCTGTTGCCATGTGGCGAGTGTGTTTCATTTGTTCATGTGAAATAACATTTGATAGACTAGAAACTGTATTGTTTACGTCTAAATAAAGTATTCTGTATTCTAATCAAAATCACGAAATTAATTCTGTCCTGGCCATCATGTGGGTGAATGTTTGGCAAACATTCCAATGACCATGAGCATTGGTAATAAAGAGGCGTGGGCAAAGGAATGCTTTGCTGGTCTCGCAAGGGATGGCTTTGGGTTAGAGACGGTAAGAACAGATCCCTACTTGTCTGCACATAGAGCAGCCCAACATTTGTTTTCAAGCGGCATACTTGAAACCACTCCCATTTCATTGTTAGATACCAGACATGTATCACAAAATCACATGTTCAAAATATGACAGACCAGACATAAACACAATCAGTAGCAGTCTGAGAGACAGCCATATCCCCCATGGGAGTGTATTTTCCTATCTAGCTATAGAACCCGTGACTGGGTGCTTTGTTTAAAGGTAGTTTTATCAGTGCACATAAAGCAGAAAATAAAATGAACAAAAAATATAAGCATAACACTAAAAAAGGCAGTAACTCTAATCCTTATATAGGTTTTGTGTTTGTCTATGGTTAACAGACTGTCAATCATGTAGTTGACAATAAGCATGCATTACAACTTATTTCTAGTGAACTCGTCTGAAAAACTTGAATGGTATAAACACATATTTTGCAATGTACAAAGGTTACCATTTTACTTGCTAAACTGACATTTTCGTAAATCAGTCTACTGAAGTGTAGCATGCCATAAATATTATATGTATATTAGCAACAAAACATTTATTAGCCTCTGTAGAGCAGTTGACTGAGGCATCGTGTTAGTGCCGGGGAAGTCAGGGTTCAAGCCTGCTGATTTACTTTTCCCTTTTGTTTTTAATTTTCACCATTATTATGGTTTTCATTATTGCAAATGGTAAAAAGTAGATATAAAAATCGAACAGGAAAAGTAGCATTCAAGGACGACAGTCAACCACAAACACACACAAAAACAAAGAACAACTTTAAAGATGAATAAAAGGCCAAATTAGACAACATAAACACAAAAGGGTTGACAATAGGGCTACCGTCTTGGAAAGGTCAGTGACAAAAAAAGGCCACTGGAGGTTTAAACATGGTTCTAGGGTACACCAAACCTCACACTTACCTTACTGTCCTCCCCATAAAATGGGACAGTGTAAGTAAAGAAATCCTTGTCATGAACTATACTCTAACCAACAAGGCAGCATTAATAGATAATATAAGCAAAACACAAAGATGCTCATGTATATATAAATAAATAAAAAAACAATAGCTTGGAAAGCCACAAAGAAGGTACTCAGTGAGCAACAAGAGAACAAACCATTGAGGGCACGAGCACTGAACAGTTTATATGTGTTGTAATGCATACGCTAACACACATGTATCCCTTACATGTGAACAATTGTAATTCTGTGCTGATATGTACTTTTATGTCTCTTTTTTTTCAATATTGTTTCAACACCCATTACTTGATCTATTATTATGTTAATTTTTTGTTTCCAGTTCCTACCCAGATATATGCTATTTTCTCTCGGCAGCTGTTTTACGCTTGCTTTCAGTCTGATCGAGTTATTGTTACTGCACTCTGTACTTCCTCTCATTGCCCTCTATCTTTGTGTGAAGTTTCATTCCAGTCCCATTAGTAGTTTTTAAGCTATGCACCCAACAAGAACAAGTATAAATAACAAAGGGCAATAACTCTAATTTAAATAAACACATAGTTATTGTTTTTGCATTCTCCACATCCTCTTATTGCTCTTTGTCATTGTGTTTCATTGCAGATCAAGTAGTAGTTTTAGAGCTATGCTTCGGACAAGAATTTTAAGTATAGAATTACAAAGGCCAATAACTCTTGAAGATGGAGTTATGGTCATTGCAATCTTCACTTCGTCTATCTGCCCTCTATCACTGTGTGATGTTTCATTCCAGTCTAGTAGTTTTTGAGTTACGCTCCGGGCAAGAATTATACGGTAAGTATAAAAATACAAAGGGCAATAACTCTCAACTAAATGAAGACAGAGTTATGGTTCTTGCATACTGCACTTACTCTCATAGCCTTCTATCTTTGTGTGAAATTTCATTGCAGTCCTTTAGTAGCTTTCGAGTTATAGAGCAGACATGAATTATAAGTATATTATTACAAATGGCAATAACTCTAATTTAAAATGAAAGCAGAGTTATGACACTTGCGCTCTGCATGCCCTCTCATGGCCCTCTATCATTATGTGAAATTTCATTGCAGTACAATTAGTAGTTTTTCAGTTATGGAGCGGACACGAATTATAAGTATAAAATTACAAAGGGCAATTACTTTAATCATGGCCCTCTATCATTGCGTGAAATTTGATTGTAGTCCAATTAGTAGTTTCAATTTATTGTGCGGACACGAAATGGGACAGACGTATGGACAGTTGGACATACGAACGGAGGGCAATACTATATCCCCTTTCAGCCTGCGGCAGTGGGAGATAATAAGGCACAGTAAACAAGAAAGACAGAAACTGCACAGTAACTTTGCAAAAGATATTGTGCATCGCTGTCAAGCTCAATTTAGCCAGGTCATGGAACGATACCTGGGAGACATTGCGAAAGTTAAATCTGTTTTAAGAGACACCTGTGATTCTGTGATACAGTGTTATCAACCAAATCATGATCAGTGTATAAAATATTATTTTGTATGCAAGCAAAAGAGTAATGTATCTTCACTTGAAAAGAGTTCATTTTTTAACTCCAGATTTCAAAATTAAGCCCTCGGCATGGAGCAATGAAATGTTACGAAAATTTAGCTATGTTAGAAACAAGAAACATGGAAATTCCAAGCGGAAACCATTTTTTCTATTTTTAGTAACAGTGACCTTGAACTTGACCTCAGTGACCCCAAATGCAATCCTAAGCTTCCTTTACATATAAGGTACATACACGGCGAATTTCATTCCAATACCTCATTCCCAACTAAAGTTATTGAGCAGAAACATTTTTTCTATTTAGTATCAATGACCTTGATGTTGACCCCAGATATCCCAAATGCAATCCCAAACTTTCTTTTGATATAAGCTACCTACACAGGAAGTTTCATTCTAATATTTCATTCCTTACTTAAGTTATTGAGAGGAAGCCGTTTTTCTATTTTTAGTTACAGTGACCTTGACCTTGATCCCAGTGACCTCAAATGCAACCCCAGGCTTCCTTTCCATATAAGCTACCTACTCTTTAAGTTTCATCGCAATATCTCATTCCTAACAAAAGTTATTAAGCAGAAACCATTTTTCTATGTGCAGTAACAGTGACCTTTGACCCCAGTCACCACAAATGCAATCCTAAGCTTTCTTTCCATATAAGCTACCTACTCTGTAAGTTTCATCACAATACCTCATTCCTAGCAAGTTACTGAGCGGAAACTGTTTTTCAATGTTTAGTAACAGTGACCTTGACCTTGACACCCCAGTGATCCCAAATGGAATCCCAAGCTTCCTTTCCATATAAGCAGCTACCTACCTTGCAAGTTTCATCGCAATTCCTCATTCCTAACAAAAGTTATGGAGCGGAAACTATGAGTTTGACGCTCGCATGCCCGCCCGTCAAACGACATACCCCAATCTAATAACCATGTTTTCCAAGGAATACCTGATAAAAAACATAGAAATACACCAACACTCAAAAATGTGTAGCAACAAATACAAGCTTAAGGAGATCCTTACCTAAAAATGTCACATTTGCCAGAAGTGCATTTGGTAGATCCCACAGTTCTGTTCACCGTTTGAACACTAGCCCAGGAGACTCTGTTTACAAACTCTGCCATGCTGTTGGTTGTACTATAAAACCAGGCACACGCCTTGCTCGAACCCTGAAAAGCCACCAAATTGAAAATAAACGTGATAAAATTTACAAAAAGTCAATGTTATACAAGGAATCAATGTGTCAGAAAAGAAAGCAAGGGTATAAACTTTATCCCAAGCACCAAGAGGAAATTAAATATAGAAAAAATATGCTTTTGCCCATAAAGGAAGAAAATGCTTCCACTTAAATTCCAACCAGTTTTATTTTTAAAAAAACAACACATATGCTATATGTTAATGTTTGCTAGATATTTTATAATAATTAACCACTGCATTGTTAAATTCCTGAACTGCACGGTGCATTAGAATGTGTGCATTGCAAGTGCATGTCTATACAGCCACTTTCGTGTCCGATGTCATGCTAGTTGGCATGATGTCAGGTGACATCACATAATGAAATCATGTTTGTCATAATGAACATTTATGATCTATTCACATTAAAAATACTTTGATTTTTAAAAAAAAAAAAATACCGGTACAATAAAATATTATTTAATTAGTTATTACATGGGTGAAAGTAAAAAAATATGCAAGTACTGAAAATAATTGGCGATGGGTCAAGGGGGCCACCTTAGGCCCCTTGTGGGTCCAGGGCAAAGCCCTTGTCTGGGGGTTTTGCACCCCACTGAAGCCCCTGCATTTTAGCCAAGTTGACACCCCTAAAACCAACTAAAAATGTAGTTAATTTTAGGAATAATTGTGCTAAATACTGTTTTTTAATGATCTTCATTGTTTGCTATGGATCCCCTGCACAAAATTCCTGGTTGGTCCAATGTAAAATAACATGGTAAATAATGTGGCAAAGTGTTACAAAATCATTTTCATATGTAAATGAATCCCTCTCGTCCAACCACTCCCATCAACATTTATAATGTCTTGTTCGAGCCTCTTTGTATCAAATTTAAGTTCTACGAATTTCATTTTACCGATTTAATATTTTGTTTACATCAGAAAAAACTCTGATGTCTCAGATGCTTTCCAACGTGACTAATAAATGGAGTTTACATACTGCTTCCCAGAGCGCTATTCTATTAATACGTATCGAAAAAACGTTTCTCTTACACGGAGTTGCAGGTTTGTCAAACAGCCTTCCAATGCAAATAGAAAATTGTTGCCCCACCCTCCCCACTCCTCGCAAGTAGAAAATTGTTGCCTCACCCTCCCCTCCTCGATCTCACCGGATTTACGATTCACAGAAATGACCTTGGGCAAGCTTAAAAACACCGAAATCCGTCATAATACAGAAAACTTCACCCAGGTTATTATTGTTGTGCTGCAATTATATTATATCACAGAAACGACAAAAACAAATCAGTTTAGGCAAATATATGTAACCGGGTAAAGATAAATGGTGAATAATCGATTCCTAACTGTATGTCATCGAAGGATCAGTTGTTATAGCGCTTGTACGGTAAACCAGAGAACCCGGGTTCGAGACCCGGTTGAGGAACGATTTTCTCACCATATGCCTTCATTCTCTGAACACACATTAGAAATGCCTTCATTCCCTGAACACACAGTAGTCATTCTCTCTGAACACATTATTACCCATTATATAATTTAAAAGATGAACAAGGCATGTGAGGTCCTCAGACTATCTTTCTTGTACAAAGGTTTGACTCTAGCAATTTTTATATTGTCTGGCACAGTACTCTCTGTTATTGACATGTTATAATAAATGTGACACAGTACTCTCTGTTATCGACATGTTATGATAAATGTGACACAGTACTCTCTGTTACAGACATGTTATAATAAACATGACACAGTACTCACTGTTATCGACATGTTATAATAAATGTGACACAGTACTCTCTGTTATTGACATGTTATAATAAACATGACACAGAACTCTCTGTTACTGACATGTTATAATAAGCATGACACAGTACTCTCTGTTATTGACATGTTATAATAAACATGACACAGTACTCACTGTTATCGACATGTTATAATAAATGTGACACAGTACTCTCTGTTATTGACATGTTATAATAAACATGACACGGTACTCTCTGTTACTGAGATGTTATAATAAATGTGACACTGTACTCTCTGTTATTGACATGTTATAATAAACGTGACACGGTACTCTCTGTTATTGAGATGTCATAATAAATGTGACACAGTACTCTCTGTTATTGAGATGTTATAATAAATGTGACACAGTACTCTCTGTTATTGAGATGTTATAATAAATGTGACATTGTACTCTCTGTTATTGAGATGTTATAATAAACGTGACACAGTACTCTCTGTTATTGAGATGTTATAATAAACGTGACACAGTACTCTCTGTTATTGACATGTTATAATAAACCTGACAAAGTACTCTCTGTTATCGACATGTTATAAGAAACGTGACATAGTACTCTCTGTTATTGAGATGTTATAATAAACCTGACAAAGTACTCTCTGTTATCAACATGTTATAATAAACGTGACACAGTACTATCTGTTATCGACATGTTATAATAAACGTGACACAGTACTCTCTGTTATTGACATGTTATAATAAATGTGACATAGTACACTATGTTATTGACATGTTATAATAAACTTGACACAGTACTCTCTGTTATTGACATGTTATAATAAACATGACACAGTACTCTCTGTTATCAACAGGTTATAATAAACATGACACAGTAGTCTCTGTTATTGAGATGTTATAATGAAAGTGACACAGTACTCTCTGTTATCGACATGTTATAATAAACGTGACACAGTACTCTCTGTTATTGACATGTTACAATAAACGTGACACAGTACTCTCTGTTATTGAGATGTTATAATAAACATGACACTGTACTCTCTATTACTGACATGTTTTAATAAACATGACACAGTACTCTCTGTTACTGACATGTTATAATAAACGTGACACAGTACTCTCTGTTACTGCCATGTTATAATAAACGTGACACAGTACTCTCTAAATGTGACACAGTACTCACTGTTATTGACATGTTATAATAAACATGACACAGTACTCTCCGTTATCGACATGTTATAATAAATGTGACACAGTACACTATGTTACAGTAAATGTGACACAGTACTGTTATCGACATGTTATAATAAACATGACACAGTACTCTCTGTTATTGACATGTTATAATGAATGTGACACAGTACTCTCTGTTATTGACATGTTATAATAAACGTGACACAGTACTCTCTTTTATCAACATGTTATAATAAACATGACACAGGTGACAGGCTCTAGCATAAATGGAGTGTCTACAAGAAGGTCTGAGGCCCGTTCTCCTTATTTTATCTTGATGTACATGGAGGATGAGCCTGGCATGTTCATTCCTGTTAGGTGCCATAAAACCTTTCATGTGTTGGTGCGCCTTAAAACCCCAATTCTATTCAAACTCTGTTATTGATATGTTATAATAAACGTGACTGGTAACTTTAAGACATCTGCATCATCCTTTAAAAACTCTATATACACAATATAAATGGCTTTAACAAGCCAAGCCATTAACCCCAGAACTAAAGCGTCGACTTGCGAGTTAATTTTATGCATATTCAATCACAACAGTGTCATTTTAGGATTATTTTGTATTTAAAACTGTGATTCTTGGTTTACTCACTGAGAGATACAAACATTCCAAATCTATTTTTTTAAAGTTATTTATACACTCAATCAGTTCTCAGAACTGGTTGTCACAGGAGGGTAGCTAAACCTATTTTGATGTGCAGGCCCGACTATTTCTAGTGGGGACTGGATAATTTTGAAAACGTAGGACATTTCTGGTGCATTTTGGCATATATTTAGCATATTAGAAATCACACTTCAAAATTCAACAAATTCATACACTACTATTTCATTGTTATATTTTTCAACCATGCATGTGCAAATTATGTGCAGGCCCAGACTTTTTGGCCTAATAGGTGGCTACACTACTGGTTGAGTAAAAATATGTTACAACACTATGGCAGAATGTGACATCATTATAACAGGAAGTGATGTCATAATACCAGAAAGTGATGTTACGGTAGAAGCAATTATTCTTTTGATTAATTTTTAAATGTTTTGAATGAAGCATTTTGATTGGTTTGATTTAGCAAATGTGGAGAGTTTCTACTCAACACTGAGTAATGAGTTTCTTGAAATCAAAAATCACAAAATTCTAAATATAATATAATTCTAAAATGAACTGAATTGAATTGGGGTTTTAAGGCGCACCAACACATGAAAAGGTTATATGGTGCCTAACAGGCATGAACATGCAGGCTCATCTTCCATGTACATCGAGATAAAATATGGAAAATGGGCCTAAAACCTTCTCACCCTGAACTGCAGAGTTGCTGCAAATTCTATCGTAGAAACTCCATTTACGCTGGAGCCACGTTATTGTTTTTCTGCCACTGCTCTTTTGATGCGAGCGAGATAGGACCTGAAACAATGCAGGGATCATGATGAAGACCTTTAATGAACATGAACAAAAAATGATAAAATGAACATGAATTTGGGGGGATTCTACCCCTCTGCCTACCCCTCCAAAGGGATCTGCAGTGGCCCTATTCTTTGCCTCGTGACCAAACGGGGGCCCCCGAGAACCACACAGGGCCATTAGTTAAAAGACTGTTTTACATGTTTTTTAATAACCCATGAATAACCTATACTTTTAATCAGCACATATATATTATTATACGACCCAAACACTCGGATAGAGTTTTGATAAATGGTTTTGTAGTATGAATTTGCTGTTATATGGTGTTTTAGTTGCTTTAATTACATATATTTAAAATAGGTGTAGCTTTTTCATTTACTATCACCATGCAAAGTTTTAGCCTTTTGTATACAATATACGATGACCTTTATGATGATATCGGGAAACCACACTCGTTATATGACTGAATATAAATACAGTGCAAAACGCGGATTCTTTGTTACGAACGCAAGCAGTTTTCATGATCTTGTTAGTATCACACTCCCTTCTTTATAAATTTCTTCCCCTATTACATTTTATGAAACAATGGTAGTTATGTACACTTATACTCCCTTGTAATTATTTACAGGTAACTTCCCTTTGATTAAAAAAAATGTCTTTGATTGGAATTTGAATATCACACTATTTAACAATGTTACAGTTATGAAATGATTGAAACTGTATGTCAATACTTTCAAACCAAGAACTGTTGTCTAATCTTGTCTTCACACCAATCAAAGCATGCAACTGTTTTTGACATGTAAAAGTTTTGGAGTGGACAGGAAATGGTCCTTACTTAGGCATATATAAGAAGTGAATGATTTTCAGTGACCCAGACCTTTAAGATACTGTTATGGGTGTTGGGTTCTGCACATCGTCTTGATAATTGAATTGGGGTTTTACGGCACACCAACAAAAGAACGGTTATATGGCACCAAACAGGGATGAACATGCCAGGCTCATCCTCCATTTACATCTAGATAAAATATGGAGATTGGGCCTAGAACCTTCTAACCTGCAGAACTGCAGAGTTGCTGTAAATTCTATTGTAGACACTCCATTTACGATGGAGCCACGTGTATTCTATCACGGCAACCACATAGGGATCGTCTTGATGAGTACATGTGCCTAGTTATTAAAATAATGGACAGAGGCCATTACTGTATCCACTTCAACCTGCTCAAACAGGAGAACTCAGACACTGCGGATAAAAATCAGACTTGATATATAATAGCATAAATGGTTCTCCATGCCCCTTCCATAGCATTGGCGTAGCTCTGTGTAGGTCCTGTAGGCCCGGGCCTACGCCTAATTTTCAGAAATAGAAAAATTAAAAATTCCAAAAAATGCCCCGGACCCACCTAGCATAATAACTTTAACTGCGGGCATATGCCGTCAAAAAGGCCAAGCTACGCCCCTGCATAGGATGCTGACAACCGGATAAAAACTCAAACCTCATTAGAATTCATAGAAATTTACTAAACTTAATTTATCATGCCAATAAATAAAAATAAATTGCATACCCATTCAACTACTTTATATTTAAAACTGTGAAAAGCATAATGTAGTGCATTTCCAAATATCAATAACTTGTCCAGAATACAGTTACAAATCACATGAAACTACACTACAAAAAGAAAAGAAATATTACTTCTTTAATAATTCTTTGTAATATTACTTAAGGAATTGAACTGAATTGAATGTTGTTTAACGGCTTATCAACACAGTATAGGTTATTTAGAGCTACCCCAGTGAGAGGGGAAGGATACATAGGAATCCGGGAACCGTGCCCTACTCTTATTATTGAATAGATTCCTATGGTTCTTTAACGTGCTCAGAGGATAGACCGATCGATACATGGATAGACCGATACATGGGACCGCCCGGTTTACGTCCCCATCCGACGGACGAGGCTAAGGGAAAGTGACCTGCCCAAGAACACACCGATGAAATTCAGTGGCACCACAGAGGATTGAACCCGGGGCCTCCGGTTACAAATCCGCCGTGCTACCAATTACTTAAGGAGGTTTACTGGGAAAGGACTTAGAGCTGAGCTTTTTTTTAAACTGATATTTAAAGCTTATTTGGTATCATTTAGATACAAAATGATCAAAACAAGGGTAGGTCATCACATTGTTTTTGCACTAGACATGAAGACACATATTTCTAACTCCAAAATTTCAATGAAAAGAGGTAAAATAGAGTCAATGAACATTTTCAAAAAACAAATTCATGACATCACATTTATTAAAAAACAAGGATTAATTTTCAATTACATATATACGAGGGCTGTTCAAATAATATATGGACTTTTTCGATATCGCACTCATTTATTGACGTAAACCTTTAAGATTCATATGTTGTAATCCATGCAACTCATAAGAAATCAAATGATGTAAACAAACAAGAGGCCCAACAGGGCCTGTGGATGCTGTACTGGCTAAAACAGCTAGCTCTTATTCCGGGGTTCAGCAGAACTTGGGTTCAGGGGTTCAGTAGAACTAATCCGGAGTAAGTTTGTTTATTAAAACCTTGAAAGGGCCATAACTCCGCCAAAAATCTTTCAAACAGAACACTGCAACGATATGCATAGCTAGGCTTAGTACTGATCATCCCTGCAAAGTTTCATTGAAATCTCGCCAAGGGTTCAGGAGAACTAGTTCGGAGTAAGTTTATTAAAACCTTGAAAGGGTCATAACACCGCCAAAAATCTTTCGCGCAGAACACTGCAATGATATGCACAACTAGGCTTAGTACTGATCATCCATGCAAAGTTTCATTGAAATCTGGCCAGGGGTTCCGGAGAACTAGTCCGGAGTATGTTTGTTTATTAAAACCTTGAAAGGGCCATGACTTCGCCACAAATCTTTCACGCAGAACACTGCAATGATATGCATAGCTTGGCTTGGTACTCATCATCCTTGCCAAGATTCGTTGAAATCCTTTGAGGAGTTCAGAAGAGACTCGTCAGGACAAAGTTTGTATATAAAAACCTTTAAAGGGCCATAACTCCACCAAAAATCATTCTGTCGGAACATGGAGAAAATAGGCACAACTACGCCTGATACTGATCATCCCTAAAATGTTTTTTTGAAATCTGGCCAGGGGTTCAGGAGGAAGTCCGGACAAGGTTTGTGTACTGTTATGATATTGTGTATACTATCTACATGTACTGGTAGAGGACTGCAGAGCATTGCTCTCACTGTTGTAACTTGATATATGATGGTAGATATGCATGCCTGTATATACTGTGTATATTGTTTAGTCTTATTAAAATAACCAGCAGAGTTAGACGTGTGTTCCTCTTTGATAGCATCCTAACACGAAACACAACATGGTGTCAGAATAAAGGGATTACATATTTCAATCAACGATTATAAAAAGATCTTGACTGGATTATTAGAAATTGGACATATTAATATAATAAATTAATTCGTAACAAAACAAAAAACATCAAAATGGATTTATCTGGAATTCCGCAGCCAAAAATGGACTTTGACGATTCAAATCTTCCTGAGGCTTGGAAAAAGTTTCAGCAGCACGTGGAGTTAATTTTCAACGGTCCACTCAAAGGGAAAGATGAAGCCACCAGAATTTCATACTTGCTCTTGTGGGTTGGCGAAAAAGGGCGTGACATTTACAATACGTGGGTATTATCAGAAGACGACAAAAAGTCTCTTACTGTGCATTACGAACGTTACAAAACATATGTCCAGCCAAAACTTAATCCAGTATTCGCTAGGTTTAAGTTCAACAACGAACTCCAAGGAAACAAATCCATTGAACAATATGTCACCAAGCTAAAGTTGTTAGCTAAGGACTGCAGTTTCAAGGACCAAGATGAGATGATACGCGACAGGATAGTATTTGGTGTTTCGTCCTCCAAAATACGAGAAAAGCTCATCAACGTTGGAGCTGACTTGACACTAGAAAAAGCGTTGCAAATATCTCAAAGTTTTGAATATGCACAAGAGCAACTGAAGACCATGAGCAAAATGGCAGCCCCAAATGTTCATGCAGTTCGACATAAACCGAAGCAGCAGCAGCAGCAACAACAACAACAACAACAACGCTATGGTACTGGGACCACTCAACAAAAGTCTATCAACAAACAGGCAAGGAATCCATTAATGAGGGAGTCATGCTCATCATCAGCATGTGGGAACTGTGGATATTCACATTCAAAACGTGATGTATGCCCCGCAAAAGGAAAGACATGTGACAAATGCAAAAAGCTTAATCACTTTGCCAAGGTGTGCAGATCAAAACTGTGCATGATTTAAGTTCTAATGTGCAATGTGTTAAATTACAAGATAGTTATTTTGTTGATTCTGTACATAAATCAAAGGTTAGAGATGGCCAGGCTTTCGCAAATGTCAAGGTAGGTCCTGCTTCTTTCCCAATAGAATTTAAACTTGACACTGGCAGCCAAGTTAACATTATTCCCAAGCATATGTATGACAAACTTAGGTTGTACCACCCTCTCCAGAAACCACCCCGCACACTCTCTGATTATAATGGCGGTACCCTCAACACTGTAGGTTACTGTACTCTCCCATGTAAACATGGTAAATGCGAGCAAACCTTAGACTTTTACATTGTCAAGACGCGCTCTCCTGCAATAATAGGACTCAAATCATGTGAGGAGTAAGCCCTCATAAAGTTAGTTTACTCAGTATACCCTATAAAGTCACAAAATACTGACAGCATTCCTATGACTAAGACAACTGTACTTAAGGAATATGCTGATGTGTTTCAAGGCATAGGTCTATTCCCTGGTGAATGCAACATTCACATTGACAAACAGGCTACCCCTGTTGTACATCCACCCAGACGTGTACCCGTTTCCCTACATGACAAAGTTAAGCAACAATTAGATTGTATGGAATCGGATGGTGTCATTGCCAAGGTCACGACGCCTACCGATTGGGTTAATTCCATGGTAATCGTGGAGAAGCCACAGTCTGGCAAACTCCGTATATGCCTCGATCCCAAGGATCTGAACAAGGCTATATCTAGACCACACTATCCTTTAAGAACACTAGAGGATATATTGCCCAAGCTGTCTGGTGCAAGATATTTTTCGAAGCTTGACGCTAGGTCTGGCTACTGGAATATAAAACTTTCACACCAGTCATCGTTCCTTACTACCTTTAATACCCCGTTTGGACGGTATAGGTATTTAAGACTTCCATTTGGACTCAAGTCAAGTCAAGATGAGTTCCAAAGGAAAATTGACGAATGTTTTGAGGGGTTAGATGGGATCGTCTCAATAGTTGACGACATCCTAGTAACTGGTCAAACACAGAAGGAGCATGGCACAAACTTACGTAATGTAATGAAACGAGCTCGAGAAATGGGCATCAGGTTTAACGAGGAAAAACTTGAAGTAGGTGCTACAGAGGTACCATACTTCGGGCACATTTTGACTGCAGAAGGTCTCAAACCAGATCCATCAAAAGTGTTTGCCATTAATAACATGGATTCTCCCAAAAACCGTTCAGAATTAGAAACCATTCTTGGTATGGTCAATTTCTTATCAAAATTTGCACCAAACCTATCAACAGCTACAAGTCCTCTAAGACAACTGTTATCCAAGAATGTAGAATTTGTATGGGACTCGCAGCATGACGCCGCGTTTTCGAAAGTCAAACAAATTATCACGGACGCACCTGTATTAGCGTATTATGACCCCAAAATACCGCTGACACTTCAGGTTGACAGTTCCAAGTTCGGGCTTGGAGCGACACTATTACAAAGAGGAAAACCTATTGCTTTTGCTTCTAAGTCGCTTACTCCCACAGAAGTAAATTACGCGCAAATTGAAAAAGAAATGTTTGCTATTCTCTTCGGATGCAAGCGATTTCACCAATTTGTATATGGTAGAGACGTGACAGTAGAAAGTGACCATTTGCCAATAGAGTCTATCATGAAGAAGCCTCTTTATCAAGCTCCCGCAAGGTTACAGCGTATGATGTTACAGTTACAGCGCTATAATCTTAATGTTACACACGTTAGTGGTAAGAACATACCCGTAGCTGACACGTTGTCTAGGAAATTTCTCCCCGACACGTACCCTGGACTTTCGGATGGCATGGAGGTACAAGTTCATACTGTACTCTCTAATCTTCCCATAACTGACCGTAAAATAGACCAAATCAAAACTCAGACTGAGCAAGATCCGCAACTGTGCATACTCAAACATGTCATTCTACAAGGTTGGCCCGACACAAGAAAACAGTGTCCCTCTCACATTACAGAGTACTGGAATTACAGGGACGAAATGACTTGTATAGACGGACTGATTATGAAAGGTGACCGAATTATAATTCCTCGAGCACTCAGGTCTCAAATGCTCAAAACTATACATTCAGGACATATGGGTATTGACAAAAGTCTACAGAGAGCACGCAGTTTGCTATTTTGGCCAAGAGTTACGTCAGAAATCAAAGAAATGGTATCAAAATGTTCAATCTGCCTTGAACGTAGAAATGCAAATACTAAAGAGCCGCTAATGCCACACGATATACCTTCATATCCATGGCAAACAGTAGCAACATATTTGTTTACCTTGGACGGTAACGATTATCTTATAGTCGTTGACTATTACAGTCGCTATTTTGAGCTTAAACAGCTCCCCAATGCCAAAAGTCGCACTGTTATTGACAGAATGAAAGGCATATTTGCAAGATTTGGAATTCCATACACTGTTGTTAGTGATGGAGGCCCGTGTTATTCATCGCACGAGTTTGACACATTTGCTAAAGATTGGGATTTCAAGCACGTTAATTCAAGTCCATATCACAGTCAAAGTAATGGCCTTGCAGAGAAAACTGTACAGACGGTCAAACGAATCTTGTCTAAGTCAAAAGCCGATAGAAAGGATCCACTTATTGGTATGCTTGAGTATCGTGCAACTCCTTTAGTTTGTGGTTATTCACCAGCGCAATTACTCATGGGTAAACAATTGCGTTCTGTCATTCCCACAATGCATCAACATCTGATCCCAGATACACCCGATCACAAGAAAGTTAAGGAAACTATGCTTTCTCAAAAAAGTAAAGGGAAAAAGCTATTATGATAGTAACTCAAAACCCCTTACACCTCTTGAAATAGGCGAGTCAGTCAGACTTATTCAAAATAAGTTATGGAAACCTGCAGTTGTCACTGAAAAACACAATGAGAGATCATATTCTGTAGAAACAAATGATGGCGCAAATTATCGCAGAAATCGTATTCACCTGATGAAAACAAATGAAAAACATCCATCATTTCCAGACCCTGATTTACTAAGTATAGACCAGCCATTGAATTACAATGAAATTGCAGAAACCCTCCCAGACCCTATTCCAGAACCTCAAGCCAGTGTATCAATAACCTCCCCAGCGAAACAGCCTGAGTCAGTTGATGTACAACAGACACAAAATGTCTACAAAACACGCTATGGGCGTATAGTTAAACCTAAGGTCATAGAATCTATGTAAGAATACATTTACAATATAGAGTTCATGTGAAATGCCGGATTATCTTATGAATTTATCTGAAACCATTGTCTAGCAATTATATGTTGATAAACAATAGACAATTATTAGGAAATTATTGTGACATTAACCATGAAATTGGACGCTCATACCGCCTGGTGTTTACATTAACAATTAGAGCTATCAACACTTATCTTGGACTAACAGTTAATTGTCAAGGGTGATTCATGAGGAATTTTACCAACATCATCTGTGATCGTACCAGAGGACATTCACACCAATAAACAATTGGACATAGCGCTGCATTTAAGAAGAGAGATGTTATGATATTGTGTATACTATCTACATGTACTGGTAGAGGACTGCAGAGCATTGCTCTCACTGTTGTAACTTGATATATGATGGTAGATACGCATGCCTGTATATACTGTGTATATTGTTTAGTCTTATTAAAATAACCAGCAGAGTTAGACGTGTGTTCCTCTTTGATAGCATCCTAACACGAAACACAACATGTACGAGGGGTGTTCGAAAACTTTTGCAAACGCACTGTATACTCGACAATCACGGGATTTACCTGTACAAAACCAATACGAAACGGATGACTGATCATCACTGTACATTGTGTATAAATATAATTGAAATCCACAAACCGGTTCTTTTGCAATTTCGATTGCTTTCAGGTGTATTCATAGACACTGCGTTGAAAATGGTTAGAAAACGAATAGAAAATGTTGCTGAAATCAGGGGTTATATAAAAGCCCGCTGTAAGTTGGGATTGAGTGTCAAAAGCATACATGATGAGATATGTGTTGTTTAGGGGGATAAACAAATGTCATTTTCCACAGTTTATAGGTGGTTTACAAAATTCAGTTCCGGTCAGGAATCAGTCAAAGATGCCCCTTATTCAGGAAGACCCAGGTCTGCAGTTACCAAATCTAACATTAATAAGATCAAGTCCATTATTGAGAAGGATGCGCGTTTCACTGTCAGACAGCTGGCACAAATGACAAACTTGGGTTTAGCATCTGTCCACTTCATTCTGAAGAAAATTCTTAAGCTTACGAAGATAAGTGCTCGCTGGATCCCCCATTTGCTCACCGATGAGCAGAAACGTACGAGGGTGCAAATGGCAAAGCAACTGTTGAAGAAGTACCCAACATATCAGAAAAAGGTGTTTGATAGTCTCATAACTGGTGATGAGACTTGGGTCCATTTTTATGAGCCCAAGCGAAAAGTTGATAACAGGATATGGGCTCTGAAACATGCCAAAAGGCCAAGTATTGCTAAACGAACACTGACAGCAAAGAAGGTGTTATACGCCATTTTCTTCAGAAATTCTGGGCCACTCATGCAAATTGCTGTTCCAAAAGGTAGGGGTGTGTTTGGTAGCTTCTATAAGAATGTGGTTCTGAAAAAATTGCGAACAAAAATGAGAAAAGTACGTCCAAAAACCGGTCTCCAGCATGTCCATTTGTTACATGACAATGCTCCAGCCTACAAATCCTCAACTGTAGCAGTTTTTTTGAAGTCTAAAAAGGTCAATGTATTGTCGCACCCTCACTACAGCCCAGACCTGGCCCCGTGCGATTTTTTCCTCTTTCCGAAATTGAAAAAAACACCTATCTGGTAGGAGATATAGGTCCAGAAGTGCATTGGGGTCTGCAGTTCACCAGTTTCTTATGGGTGTACCCAAAGATGAGTATGAAAATTGTTTCAAAAATTGGATTAAAAGATTGAAACGATGTGTTCTGGCTAAAGGGGAATATTTCGAAAGTAACTAGACAAAAAAATTATCAACTTTTAATTAATATCTCGGAGAAAACGTGTCATTTGCAAAAGTTTTCGAACACCCCTCGTATTTAAACATTTAGAGGGACAAAACTTCACCAAAAGCATTTAACTGGAACACGGTGACGATATGCGGTAGCTAGCATATTTCACTACCATTCATGAACAGTCTCAAACTGAGACTGCAATATTTTGTATGTCTCATGCTCCATAGTATTGATCTTCCCTGCAAATTTTCGATGAATTCTGGCCAAATGAAGGCCTTTATCATCTGTACGAGGCAAAATACAGCATTATTAACTAAATCAAGAGCCGTAACTCTGTTGTTACTAATCCAAGCTGGCTGGTTTTCGAACCCGTTCAAGCTTTCATTGATATTAACAATCTTGTAAAGTTTGGTAAAGATCGGATGAAAAATGAAGGCGCTATATCAAGTAAAATACAGCATTTTAACTAAATCAAGGGCCATAACTCTGATGTTACTCGTCCAATTTGGCTGGTTTTTGAACTTGTTTGAGCTTTTATTAATATTAGTAATCTGGTAAAGTTTGGTAAAGATGGAAAAATGAAGGCCCTATATATTGTGTTGAGACAAATGAAGGCATATTCCAGAAAATCAAAGGCCATAAATCCCTTGTTACTGATCTGACCTGGCTGGTTTTCAAAATCGTTTGCGCTTTCATTGATATCAACAATCTTGTAAAGTTTGGAAAAGAGTTTGGAAAAGATTCGATGAAAAATGAAGGTCCTATCGTGTTAACGAGGCCAAATTATAGCATATTTCAGAATATCAAGGACAATAGCTCCGGTGTAAATAGTCCGATCTGGATGGTTTTCGAACTTCGATATAACACACGAATAAATCTGTTTTTGGTTTATTATTAGAATTGATATCACAATGTTAACTGATTATACTTTTACATTTATGATGCTTGTCTGGGTTTTTTAAGAACGTCAATTACTATTTTTAATGCAGTCTATACTCACTTTACTCAAACTCGCTTATGGTCCCTTTTTTATTCCTTCTACTTTATGTAATTTGACTTCTTTTGACATTAATTTCAGGTCAAATTTCAACAAGTTGAATTATTCACTTATTCAAAATAAATTTAGTTTATGGTCCTTGACAAACATGTTGATTGTATTTTACATTCGCTTATTGAAAGTTTGATTGAACTGCCAAAAGCAAGTTTGATCAGTTGTGAAGCGTGAAGCCCATAACATTTGGCCATAACTTGAAAGGTGATTGACCTATGTTCATGATTGAAACTTCACACATCTTCATCTTACCTCAATGAACTTTCAATGACTTTCATTGACTTTCATCTTTTCCACGAGTTATGCCCCTTTTAATAACTAACTTTATACTAGCCAAGCTTTTTTGGCAAATTGGCAAAATATAAACCTGTGGTCATGACAATTTATACAGTTCTTGCTTACTAATTATTTAAATGTCCCAATTAAAAAAGAAAAATCTGTTCCATAATTCATGAAAGTTTGCACCCTCTGTCATTACATGCTGAAATAAGCACATGGCAGGTGACACAAGTGTTCCATGGAACACCCTTCCAGTATTCTATAAACAAGAGGTCAATGACTTGAGAGACTCTACAGATAGGTTTTGCTAGATAAGCATTCCTGTGAAGTTTCATGAAAGTCTGTATAGTTTCAGAAGAGAAGTGGCTACAAGTTTTTACTAATAACTCTTGTAAACAAAAATGACTGCTGGCAGCCATGTTTAACGTCGAATCAAAATGATTTTCAACAAGGACCAACATCAGGTCATGCAGATCATTTTAGAAAAAGTCCCATATCAATATCACTTATAGGTTTCAAGAAGTAGTCGCTACAAACTTGTTTTTTTAAAAATCTATTTTCAGCTGTCACGGCCATCTTGAATTTCGGCCGACCTGACATTTTGCTAGGATCAACTAGATATCAAGAGCAGCATTCCTGTGAAGTTTCATGAAAATCCGTCAAGTAGTTTCAGGACTAGTCGCTACACGCTTTTACTATATAAAAGATGTAAACAAAGATGGCCTCTGGCAGCCATGTTTAACATTGAATCAATATGATTACGAACATCGACCAACAACAAGTCATGCTGATCATTTTAAAAAGTCCCATATCAATATCACTTATAGTTTTTAGGAAGTAGTCGCTACAATTGTTTTTTAATCTATTTCTAGCCGTGGTAGACATCAAGAGCACCATTTCTGTATAGTTTCATGTAAATCTGTCAAGTAGTTTCAGAGGAGTAGTCGCTACATTTTTTTGATATAATTCTATGTAAACAAAGATGGCCACTGGCTGCCATGTTTAATGTCGAATAATTTCTTTTTTGACAAGGACCAACATCATGTCATGCTGATCATTTTAGAAAAGTCCCATATCATTACCAAATAGTTTTCAGGTAGTCGCTACAAATGTTTGTTTTTTAATCTATTTTTAGCCATGGCGGCCATCTTGAATTTCCGGCTGGCCTGAACTTTAGCTAAGATCAACTAGTCATCAAGAGCAACATTTCTGCCAAGTTTCATGAAAATCTGTCAAGAGCTTTCAGAGAAGTAGTCGCTACAAGTTTTTATTCCATCTATATGTAAACAAAGATAGCCACTGGCGGCCATTTTTAATGTCGAATAAAAATAATTTTCGACAAGGATCAACATCAGGTCATGCTGATCATTTTACAAACTTTTTTTAAAAAATCATTTTAGCCGTGGCGGCCATCTTGAATTTCAGGCAGACCTGAAATTTTGCTAGGATCAATTAGACATCAAGAGCAACATTCCTGTGAAGTTTCATGAACACCTGTCGAGTAGTTTCAGATGAGTAGTCGCTACAAGTTTTTACTATGTGAACAAAGCGTTTGAGCTACGTTTTATGTGCAAACTCTTAACATTTTCGGTGCAGACTGCCTCCAATAAACTTGATCCTTTCCATTGGAGTAACAACTACAAAAACACAGTCTGGCGATTTATATACATCTACACAGGGAAACATTTATACAACAACACAATGAAACATTTATATATTTATTACAACTACACAGTGAAACATTTATATATTTATTACAACAACACAGTGGAACATTTATATATTTATTACAACACAGTGGAACATTTATATATTTATTACAACAACACAGTGGAACATTTATATAATATATTACAAAGTATTTTTCAGAGAAAGTTTTGACTGCAAGTATACAGGAACTTATTTTAAGCTGGCAACATAAAAATCCTGTAAATAATTATTTAGTTCCAAGTTCAGTTATCTCCTAATAGCCTCAACATGTGCCAAGAAAATAGGCTAGGCATCTACTTACAGATAAAAATCTAGTGAACACGATTGTGGAAACAAAATATGCAATTAAATTATGCCTATTACAGAAAAAAATCTATTTAATAAATTTCAGGGTTGCCAGAATATCAGCCAAATAAAATTCTGTCTTCCCTGACCAAATTTCATTTTTCACCACACCAATTTGATGCAATTTAATCGGCCTCCACCTCCCCTACAGCCGTCCACTCCACCCATTTTGCTCTTGTTTTGAATTCAAACATTTTACATCTGTACATTAATGTACATTATTTTTAAAATGGTCGTACAGTCACACCTTTTATCATACAAAAGTAATGAATTTAAACAACATTCTTTTAAAAAAAAAACGTAACTGATAAATCCTGAAATTGAATCAAACCTAGTTTATTTCTGACATTTCAGTGACATTTTTTTTAATGTAATTTCTGATTTTTAAAAATCCCCTGATCTTGGGTGGAAAATATCCTAGACTTTTCAAGCTTTCACAGGCAACACTGAATTGGATATTATGATTTAAAGAAGGCATATATAAACTGAGCAAAAGTAAAAAGTACGCCTTATTTTTTCACTTCTTATATAGAAGGCAAAACAGGAAATAAACAATGGCGTACATTCTACACAGGGAAAAATTTATATATTTATTACAACAACACAGTGAAACATTTATATAATATACTGAAAGGAAAAAGGAACGCATAATCAAAAAAATGCCTATACTACACTATTATATACACTTTATTCCGCGTAATATTCCAGATAATCTCGACGTGTTTTGTACAAAAAGGGGCTACAACTTATTAACAGAAAGGACAACTCTTGTCATGCAGTAGACCTTTTAATCAAAGTATACTTTGTTACACGAAATTCATAAATATTGAATTTCGCTTGAAAAAGCGGAGCCATTTCAGTATTGTGTTTAATGTTAAGAGATTGCAACGTTTAAAGCCTATGTTTGCTCACCGGCTAGAGTCAAATGCGCATTCCGTCGATAATGTAACTTTAAAGGGGTAACCATTGTTGTGTTCGTTGCTGTTTAAACCTTTCCTGAAGGACAGGCCCAATGTCGCCCTGTACCATTAACTATATTATCAGTAGCATATTAAACACACATTATAATGTGAAAATACTCATTATGCATTTCTTTTCCCTTTCAGTATATATTACAACTACAAAGAAACATTCATATATTTATTACAACAACAAAATGAAATTATTATGGTAACTATATATTTATAACAATAACACAGCAAAACATTTATGCTATCAAAAAATCATCATCAAATTACCTCCCTTTAAAGTTTCCATAGCATCCATAAAGGAGTATTGCTTGGTAAAATCTGAAACGGTTGAATGGAATACTTATTACTCAGTGAAGTGTGCTTACAAACGTCAATAACTGTTTAATTAAAGTGCTGTTTGAGCCGTCCTATGCCCTCAAAAACTGGCCTATAAGAATAACAGGAAAAAAGGGTGTACTTTTTATTTTTGGTTGGTATATTGATTGAATTGGATTTTATAGTCGCACCAACAGCTAAGGTCAAATGGCGACTATCCAGCTTCCATTGGTGGAGGAAGACCCCAGGTGCCCATTTTCGTGCACGGGCGGGCACCTGGGTAGAACCACCGACTTTCCGCAAGCCAGCTGGATAGCTTCCTCACTGCTTGGTATATAAAATAGATGTAAAATCATGAATGATCTTCTGGAAGTTGTTACATTCGTTCCAACAAAAATGAGATATAGGGTCCTATAGAAACCACAGCGTCCTAATGCAATGACATAATGTTTTGGATATTAAAGAGACACACGGCAATCTTGGAAGTTTTTAAAAAGCGTTTTAAATTACCTCTTAATTTATTAATCTAGTTTCATTTTGACTTTAAACCTGCTTGAAAATAACTGAATTAAATTTTGAGTATATTACTGGTGTAAGATAATGTTCTAATACGCAAAAACAATTAATGATTGAACAAATGCAAGTTGTATGAAAAACAATTTTTTAAAAAATCAAGATTGCCGTGTGTCTTTTGAGAGAGCAGTAATATTTAAAATACGATACATGAAGTGCACTCCATTAAGGGCTATTCCAATAAAACATACACAGGACTCCAGGAAAGCACTCTTGATATTGAATACCCACCAATAGATGCAAAATTGAGTTTAAAGAACCAAACTTTCGGAAAATGGTGTTCACCCATAGATGTTTAATAAACTGCCTTCCTGGGGTCTCCGGTATATCTTAATGGAATAGCCCTAAGGGTCATATCACATCGATACATTTTTCATTAATATGAATCTGGAAATGTTTAGGTAAGATCCCATCCAACAGGAAAACTTTACAACAGATGTATACCGTTACTAAACCTACTGATGAAACCTACTGATGAGAAGTTATATAAAGTCAAACTTCCTCATGCGACCACAAGCATTCAGCAACCAATTGTCTTATGCTACCATTTAGGCGACTTTTGCCTAACGCGACCAACGACCGAGTGTTTTCATACCAAATATCAATAATTTCGATCATTAAGTGACCGCTAATAAGATAAGTGAAATGGAAGTCGTAAATTATCAGTTTACTGTGTCCAAACTGGATAATCATGCCTTTATTTGCTGTTAACAATTTAAGTGAGAAAAGTGAATTGAATTGAATTGGGGTTTTAAGGCGCACCAACACATGAAAAGGTTATATGGCGCCTAAAAGGCATGAACATGCCAGGCTCATCTTCCATGTACATAGAGATAAAATATGGAAAATGGGCCTAGAACCTTCTCACCCTGAACTGCAGAGTTGCTGCAAATTCTACCGTAAAAACTCCATTTACGCTGGAGCCACGTTTATTGTTTATCTGCCACTGCTCTTAGTGATGTGAGCGAGATGGCACCTGAAACAATGCAGGGGTCATGATGAAGACCTTTAATGAGCATGAACAAAAAATGACAAAATGAATATGAATGTGGGGGTGTCCTACCCCTCTGCATTTGACGGTGTGTTTGCAGTGGTTGTATTCTACCCCGGCAACCACACGGGGGTGAGAAAAGTGAAAACAACAATTCTTGACGCAAGAGAATCGTATCCATCACAACATTCTTGATTATGATTAAAGGATTATTATTTAAGGATATTAGCCAAGTGCTCTTGCTGATGGATCACACGTGTTTAGACAATAACAAAGATTTTCATAGGGAAAATAAGATGCAATTTCCTTCACTCACACAAAATTACCAAAAACATAGTCAACAGATGACGGATAAGATTTACCCATCTAGCAAGAAATAACCATTTGAAACAAAACTTGTTTTTCCCCCCAACAACTATATCATAAAATAGTTTTAATTAACTTTGCTTTCATCAACGTACTTTATAAGTAGACTCCAATTCGGACAGCGCTATTTTCGCATACGTTTTTTATATTCGTTTCTGTTCTAAGACTGTTTTAGTAAGCAATCATGTTTAGACACTCCCTTGGTTGCTTAATACAAGTTTGGCTTGATATATCTAATACAAACACTAAACACGCAATGTAAACAACTTTAACCAGCCAAGCCCAAACCAAAAACTGGAAGTCGAATTAAAGAGTTATCAACCCATAATTCATTTTATGCATATTCTATCTCCAGTATTTTAAGTATCTGTGAATAAACATATACTTTTAATTGGCACATATACATTATTTTATGACTGAACACCTGGATAGGGTTTGGATAAACAATTTTGTTGTGTAATGTTGCCATTATTTGGCAAATTAGTGCCTTTAAAATATTACTATTATATTACTCGTACTAAACTAAAATTAATTTTTTATACACTTTTCCTCAAATGTTGTGAACCCCAGTCATTATTCTAGGGTTTTTTTAACTTAAAAGTAACATAAATTGTTCAGTTGAAAACATGACAAATCCAGAATGCCATCACTTTCATAGAAGGCGGGTGAAGATACTGATGTCCATGTCTACATATATCCGCACTGTGATACGCTGCAGGAACAAGCTGCTCGCAGCTGTGACTGAAATAATCATACAAAATATAAGAAAAAAATTGATTAATGGTTCACCAAATTTTTTGCTTTTTCCTTAGGCCTACCCAAAAGAGGGGAAGGAATTTATACGCTTACTTTATATCACGTCATAAAATAATTGGAAACCAAACTGATCTCTAATATTTAGGGCTATTCGGAACATCTTTTATTTATGAAAATGAGTAAAAATATGAGTAAATTTAAGAAAGGGTTAAATATTGTCTGCTTTAGTTTAGACCGTCATAAGCGTCAAAATGTCGCAACGTTCTCTATTGCATTTCGGTGTCACTCAAAAACGTAAAAATGATGCTGCGCCCGCGCACACTGTAAGTTCCTGTGAAATACAGCTGCCAGCTAAAAAACCTAAGGTGGATAATAGTAGTAGACCAAAAGTGTTCCAAGAAGCCATGCTCCGTCAGTTTGATTGGCTCGACTTCAATTCTGACTCTAAGCGTATGTTCTGCAAAGTGTGTCAAGCTGCAAGTTGCCAACATTTCAAAGGGCCATGATTTTTGTTGTTGATGATGATGATGATGATGATGATGATTGATGAATCATGATGATGATAAATTCAATAAACTTAAAGTAAACTTAATACAAACATGAATCTATTTAATATATTTTAATTTAATGAATAATTTAATAATTTAATAAATTTAAAAAATATCCATAAATTATGTACTTTAAATGTTTTAAAAACACATTTAAAGAACATGAACTATGCATAGTTATTTATATTTTATTAACACAAACACTAATTCGAACGGTGATGTCGCGTTAAGTGTGAACTTCCTTAAATTTTCCCTTGAACTTCCAAAATTGACATGAAGGAAGTTTGAACTTCCTTGATTTGAAAATTAGTGGAACCCCTGTATTCCATTAAGACATACCGGGGACCCCAGGAAGGCAGTTAATTAAAAATCTAGGAGTGAACCCTATTTTCTGAAATTTGGTTCTTCACACTCAATTTTGCATCTATGGGTGGTGTTCAATTTCAAAAGTGCCTTCCTGGGGGTCATGTATGTTTTAATGGAATTGAATTGAATTTTGTTTAACGGCTCATCAACACAGTATAGGTTATTTAGAGCCACCCCAGAGAGAAGGGAAGGATACATAGGAATCCGGGAACCTGCCCTACTCTTATTATCGAATAGATTCCTATGGTTCTTTAACGTGCTCGGAGGATAGACCGATACATGGGACTGCCCGGTTTACGTCCCCATCCGACGGATGAGCCATCCGACGGATGAGCTTTTAATAGAATAAACCTAAACTGAGCTAAAAAAAAGTATTATTAGTAAAATTCCAACTAGAATGAATACATTTTACATGTAATTGTTTTGATCATTCTTTGATACTCAGATCAGATATAGTATAATGTTTTTCTGTATACATGTTTGACACTGTAAATGAATAAAAAATGTTTAGGGTATTTGTGTATTTGAACTTTTGACCCCTATCCCAGAGTCCCATGGTGACACTGTAGTAAATTATACTGATATTCCCAAAATCATTACATTTTATTGACCGAATATTTGAATTATTAGTGTATTTGACATTTTGACCCTGAGGGACCCTGGGTGCGGAGCCATCATCATGTTTCATTTGAGAGACATTTCAAAAAAAATAATTCCGCCCGCCCCAGCGAGTTTGCGAAATAATAAAATCGTTTGATATGTGGTTTATCTTTCATAGACGATTACATATACCAAGTTACGTGCAAGCACATAACTATGGAAAAATGACAAATTGAATTAGTGTAACCTGTTGACCCCCCATGAGGGCCCCTGGGCTCGGAACCAAAAATAATGTTGCTCTTGCATGCCGTCATCATATGATGAAGTCATACCCTAAGTTTGGTTGAATTCAATTCAGCGGTTTTGGAGATGTAGTAACGGACGGACAGATGAAAAACAGAAGCGATTTTAATATACTCGTTTTTTTTCTTCAAAAACATGGGTATAATAATACATTCATATTTTTATGGATCATCAAGATAAATGTAACGTCTGTTATTACTTACTGCATATCATACGGTGAAACCTAAAACGAAAACATTCCATCAGAGCCATAATCCATTGGCAAGAAATGAGCCCAATTTTGAGGACAGTATTGTTCCCATGTTTTATTGAAATCTGAAATACACAATAAAATGTATAATGTCATTTACTGATAAAAACAAGAAAAAACACATTTATACACAAACCCAGCATTCTGCAATACAAGCTGCAACAAGAACGTGCTATGCTTGAATGGACTGGATGCTTAAAGTACGAAAGCTGCATGGTTTTAGAAACCCGAGATTACGTCGCAAATGTAAATTTTTCGACACAATATAAACAATATTCTTACAATAATTGAAGAAAATCCAAAAGTGAGTCAGGCATGGTTACATTTTGTTAGAATGTGTTGCGGTTGTCAATATGTATGTATGAATACAGTTAAGATTTTAGAGCAGCAAGTATCTGAAGAAACTGAGCTAAACACACAGTGCTCACATTTTCAAACACATTATTGGACATATGGACAATCATCCTTCATTGTGCTGAGAATGTCAAGCATTTCATCAAGCAGATCAACAATTTGATTTTATTATAATGAATATCTAGTCACATCCTCATCCAGATAAATGGAAGGGCTGTTGAATTGGAAGGGCTGTTGAAGGACATCTTCCCAAACAGTTGTACGTGACTTCACACACAACAAAGAACAAGACATCTAAATATATTACCTGCTGAGGAAACCAATATCCAAAATTCCTATCAGAGTCATTGAAACGAGAGGCATGACAAATGGGTGTTGAATTCTGGAAAAGATAAACAAAAACATTTAAAACATGTCCTATAACTTCAATTACTGTTTAAATAACAAAAGCTATTAAATGCTCATTATCTTGCACTTTTATGATTTGCTACGGCAACTTGTTTACCAGATATTATGTTCATCAAAATGTTAATTCAAAGCATACATTCTGAGATACCTGCCGTCCGATTTTCATAATACTTTCCCTTCTTCCGATATATATTTTAACATGATTAAGTTTACATGTCGATTTTCATCCCTTTTATATACAAAGTAAATGATGGGGATTACACATCAAAGTTGAATTGTTGTCCTATATAATGCCTGGCAGTGAATAAATCATTGGCCCTTCCTTGTAAGTCAGTTTCACTCTACACCACCATATAATCACAGATGCAGAACTTACATTCCGTGAATAATGCTCGTGGATGCTGCAAAGAAATGGAAAAATGAAAACGAATATAGTTTTATTGGTTTAATATATTTTCCCCTTTGGTTAATGCTAGGTCACCTGTAACCTATAATAACAATATCATATGGTGGCTGCGACATATCTAAAAGAAGTGTTAATACTAGTGTTGGGAATCGGCTGAAAATTCATGATCGATCATCAAAACATTTAACCGACCAATGATCGATCATTAATCGATTAAACATGGCTGCTATGAAAGACAAATGTAAGCCTTTTTCAAACTATAATGAAGAAAATAATCACATTTCAAGTATGTTCTGGTAATAAAGGAGCTGAATGAAACTGACCAACATACATTTTAAAAAATAAGTTGTGATATAAATATGTGATTACTTGTTGCAAAATTACAGCTCATGTTATTTTCTTGTATATTTTAGTACAAGAGAATGATATAAGCCATAACTTTGAACAACCGAGTAGTCGATCATGAAAATTGTAATCGAGTAATCGGAACAACACTAGTTAATACATGTTCATATGAAAAATAGTTTAATTAGAAGCTAGCCTGCCTGATGTGCCGTCTCCAACAACTTTATCTGTGGTGGTTGCAACTTCATCCAGGACCTGTAAAAACCCTATTAAGGAACAAAATATACATGTTCAATTGCACTGAGAAAATAGCATAAAATAGCATAAACGATCTAGCATTAGTAGCAGTTTTGTTATCGACAATTCATCAACATATTATAGGTAATTTAGAGCTTCCAATACACGGGACCGCATGGAGGAGGCAAAGGGAAAGTGTCCTGCCGAAGAACACACCAACCAAACTGAGTGGCGCTTGTGAGGCTTGAACCCAGCTCCTCCAGTTAAAACTCCATCACACTATCCACTGGGTAACACCAGCCCCCTGACAGATATGTAACCCTAACAACAAATACATTGAATCAGAATGCAAAAATGTGCTCTAATTAAGTAAGAATCATTCACATGGATGTGCAGTTTTTAATTATTGTCTTTCCGATGGTCTTTATGATTTTTTGACATATTCAAAGAATAGACTCTATACACGGGACCGCACGATTTACGTGCCCATCCGACGGACGAGGCAAATGGATAGTGTTTGCCCAAGAACAAAAGGATGAAACTCAAGTGGCAATGGTGACGCTTGAGGATTGTGCGCATATAAACTAGATTCAAGCTAACCAGTAGGCCTTATTGCCTACTGACCGTTCCAAGTCGGTAACCCGGTCTTCACCACCCTTTTTTGTTGTTTTTCGTCTCTTTCATTGTATTATCAAGTCCTTGTTTGCAGTACAGTGCGGACCTACGATGCCATTGCGTTCGGACGCTGTGGTTTCTATTGGACCCTAGATCTCATTTTTGAACCTGGGTCCTCCGAAGACAAGTGCACTATCCAGTGGGCCATGCCACCAGCCCCCTACCAGCTTTGAAACCCCAACAGCAAATACATTGAATCAATATATACTGAAAGGAAAAAGAAATACATAATCCAAAAATTATATATGCCTATACTACACCATTATATACACCTAATTCTATGATATATTCCAGATATATCTCAACATTTTTTGTACAAAAAGGGGCTACAACTAATTACAGAAAGGACAACTCTGTCAGGTAGTAGACTTTTAATCAAGTATACAGGGGTAACAATTGGTGTGTTCGGTGCTGTTTAAACCTTCTTTCCGAAAGGACAGGCCTAGCGTCGCCCTATACCATTCGATTAGCAGTAGCGTATTAAACATACAATATATAGCGGAAATATCCATCATACATTTATTTTTCCTTTCAGTATATAAAATGCAGTATACATTTCTTGATGCAAGAATGTGCTAAGACACCGGATACTTCATTTCAAGACTCAGGAGGTTGTAAGTTTTAGATGATCATTCTCTATGAACCTTACCTTCGACTCTTGGTACTGAATTGCTAATTTCTATTTTCAAACTATGTAGTCATTTTGGGCATGGTACTGCATTTGAAGGTTCTCATCTCAGGCTCTCTGTAATGTAAAAATGAGAAAAATGATACATGAACACATACAATTTCATCCTATATTCCGAAACAAGAAATAAATTGGAATGGTCGAAAAGATTCCAGAGACCTTGCACATCTCTATAAATTTAGCATATGTATTTCGTAGCAAGTATGGTGAAAATATGAAACACCTAGTACACATTTTAAAAGCTATAATTTACCTCCGACACAATCAAGGCCAATAACTCTTGTTATGCATTGTTGATTTCACACCCTGTTAAAGATATTATTGCAACAAAGTTTCAAGTAAAACAAAAAGTTCTGAACTGGTTAAATTCATAATCCCTAAATAACGTGTGCATCAATTTTCCTTATTGTCAAACTTGTTTTTGAGCCATCTTGCTGAAAACAAATTTTCCATCATTCTTTTATTTGAACAGATAAGACGCAACATAAATGATTAATGACGATTAATGAACAAAACAATCGGATGTGTTTAACAATAATTCTAATACGCCATGCGCATTCTTTCATATACACAAAGAAGAGAAGCAACTATGTTATTTATGATAAAATACGGCTGTTCTATTAATTCCCCGCATATATTTCATCCGTTGGAAGCACCACGTTACGCGCAGAACTTTTCATACGGGGGCGCCCATTGGAACAGCATGTAATCATAGCAGCCTGATTACCTCGACTTCCGATATATATATAGTGCTCCCACAATAGCGTAAACAATGGGGATATTGTGTTAGAATCGAAATAATAAAATAGGAGTTTGGATGCGTAGTAATTAAATCACGAGTGCGTTCGCACGAGTGATTTAATTACTCGCATCCGAACGACATTTCATAAGTAAACAAGAGAAATCCGCAGATTCATACGCCTTGCATAACAGGGATTTAATTTACTTAGAAAGAAGAGCTAAACACAAAAGCTGAACGGTAAGTTATCGGCCAATGAAATGAACATAAACTTTGTCATGTAGTATGTAGTACTACTTACAAAGTTAACACTATATGCCCACTCTCACATTCGTGGTGGCGGGAACAACAACCATGATTACATACCATTACCAGGGAGTACGTTATAACGTTATAACGTACTCCCTGCCATTACCACAGTCATCATCTTGTAGTTTCAGAGAGGAGTTTTAAAGTTGTATCCTTATATCAGTATATGTAAAAACTGTGACCTCTGGGGCGGGCCAAATTAGACCCCAGGGTAACCATTTGAACAAACTTTGTAGAGGAACATCAGCTGATAAAAAATACAAACTAGAACGAATTCGACGACATGCCATCACAAAATACCCGTTTTCTTCACACAGGTCAATTCGCTTTAATCTTGTATCCATTTTACATGTAATTGTTTTGATCGTTCTTTGATACTCAGATCAGAAATAGTATTATTTATGCTTTTCTGTATACATGTATGACACTGTAAATGAATAAAAGGATGTTTAGGGTATTTGTGAATTTGAACTTTTGACCCCTATCCCAGAGTCTCTATGGTCATACATGTGATACCTCACGGCGTGAGATGAAATCCGGCGTGAGATGAAATATCACAGAAATATACCCCCCCCCCCCCCCCCCCCCCCCCCCCACACACACACCCTTCCAACCTTCCAACCCACCGCACTACGGAATTGTGCAAAAAACTCCTGTAAAATTGCAAAAATGGAATTTTCGAAAATTATCGGTCTATTTCCTTTGTTTACCACAGTAATAACATACCGATTCGAAGCCAGCAGAAAAATATGGTAGTTCCACTGACATGCCACAAGTTACATTTTTTCTAACACATACCGAATGTAAAATATGATTGTCCTGTGTTTCAACATCTTGAAGGACAGAACCACATGTATATTGTAGGTCAGCTAAGATTTGAAGCAAATCAGTTCTTTTATTTCCCTTCACCATATGTTTACCATACAGGACTCTTGGTTTTTCACATTCAGAACAATACACCATAATCTGGACATTTTTTTTTTTATTTTTTTATTTTTTTTATTTTTTTTCAAAATAAAAATTTTCGGGGCGGCATAAAATATTCGTGGCGGGTGGGGATGATAAACTGGGAATTAATTTGATATGGCCTTAACTAAATCAAGGGCCATAACTAAAGAATCTGGGATCAGATGAAAAATGAAGGCACTACCGTATTAAGGAGGCAAGGCAAAATATAGCATTTTTAACTAAATTAAGAGCCATAACTCCTCTGTTACTGGTCTAACATACAGTTACAAAAAACAATATAAAAAAAATAAAAAAAATAAAAACATAGTTTAAAATGATGTTTTTTTTAAAGGAATTCAAAAAAAATAAAAATAGAGATTATTTAACTGCTGGGATCGATTTAACTGCTGGGATCGATTATAGGGAAATCTTTCACGAGTGAGTGAAAAAACAAAGCATGTGAAGTGAAGTGAAGGATTATCCAATAATCAATCCCAGAAGTTAAATAATCTATTTATTACATTTTAAATTACGTTTTTGCAAAGAAATATTCGCTTTGTAAAACGTTTTCGGCGGATGACGTTGACGTCAGCAACAATGTTGACGTTAGTTATTATTGTGTTCTAAGTTAGCAACGATAGTTATTGTGTTCCGAGTTAGCGATTATGAATATTCTTGCACGGAGAAATCCCGATCTTTCACGCATAGAAATGTAATAAAAAATAATAATAATACAAAACAAAGTCTTAAAATCTGTTAAAGTTTGTCAAAGTGAACGCTCTATCGTATGACGAGGCAAATTATAGCATTTTTAACTAAATCAAGGACCATAACTCCGCTGTTACTTGTCCGATATAAATGGTTTTCGAACTTGTTCAAGCTTTCAGTGATATTAACAATCTGATAAAGTTTGGTAAAGATCGGATGAACAATGAAGCCCCTATCGTGTGAGGAGGCAAATTATAGCATTTTTAACAAAATCAAGGGCCATAACTCCGTTGTTTATGGTCCGATCTGGTTGGTTTTCCAACTTGACCGAGCTTTCATTGACACTAACTATCTGATAATGTTTGGTAAAGATCGGATGAAAAATGAAGGCCCTATCGTCTTAACGAGGCAAAATATAGCAATTTAGCATTTTTAACTAAATCAAGGACCATAACTCCGCTGTTATTGGACCCATCAGGCTGGTTTTCGAACTTGTCCGAGCTTTCATTGATATTAACAATGTGGTAAAGTTTGGTAAAGATAGGATGAAAAATGAAGGCCCTATCGTCTTAACGAGGCAAAATATAGCAATATAGCATTTTTAACTAAATCAAGGACCATAACTCCGCTGTTACTGGTCCCATCTGGCTGGTTTTCGAACTTGTCCGAGCTTTCATTGATATTAACAATGTGGTAAAGTTTGGTAAAGATAGGATAAAAAATGAAGGCCCTATCGTCCTGATGCAAAATATAGCAATATAGCATTTTCAAATCAAGGGCAACAACTCCACTGTTGCTGATCTGATCTGGCTGGTTTTTGAAGTTGTCTCAGCTTTCATTTATATTAACAACCTGTTAAAGTTTGGTAAAGATCGGATGAAAAATGAAGGTCCTATCGTCTTAATGAGACAAAAGTTGGGGCCGACTATTTAAGTCTATAATAGTATAATAGTGTATTGCAGTTTCTTGCATACCGGACAAGGATATCCGTCATTTTACCGGGGCTAGATATTTCCATCTCACCCTAGGGTCGAGATAAAATTCACGCGCGCCAACATCCGGTATGCAGGAAAACATGCAAAACGTTAGTAGCTGACGGCGACAACGCACAACATGTCTCTGATATGCAAGAAAAAGAATCTATCATGGGTATTCGGTTCAGATAGGGAATTCCAACCCTCGGTATAAGTGTTTTAATCGGAACCTCGGCAGAGCCTCGGTTCCGATAAAAACACTTATACCTCGGGCTGGAATTCCTTATCTTCACCGGATACCCATGATAGATTCTTATAGTAATGACGGACGGACGACAGACGGACGACGGACAACTCGGCATCCCATAAAAATGAGTGTAATTGAATTTTTAGTTTATTTGACCTTTTCACCCCCCGGACGGAACCCTGGGTGCATAGCAATCATCAGGTTTCATTTGAGACATAATTACAAATATATATATATATATATAAATATATATATATACACCCCACCTCACCCCCCACCCCACCCACACTGGACGTCCTAGTTTGCGAAATAATAAAATGGTTTGACTTGTTGTTTATCTTTCATAGTCTTCATAGACGATTACATATACCAAGCTATGCGCCAAAAATGGATAAATTTTTAGTGTCTCTGACACCCCCTGAAAGCCCCTGGGCTCGGAGCCAAAAATAATGTTGCTCTTGCATGCTGTCAAGTCATATTCCAAGTTTGGTTGAATTCCGTTCAGCGGTTTAGGAGGCGATGCGGGGACGGACGGACGGACAGACAAATGGAGAATTCTATGGACACATTTATTTAACATAAAAAAAAACATTTTCGAGTAAAATTGTACTAAACTTTTCGAATATAAAGGGCACTATTTCTGCCAATTTTCTTCACACAGGAATAAGTGGGTGGTCTGCCTCCACCACAAAAAATTGACCATCCAGTGTTTTTTTGCTGCGATTTTTTTATCAAAGGCCTCTAAACAATACCAGCGTGTTCACGTTGACGGAAGTTCATTAAACTCCGTTGCAGCTATATTTACTCAATCCATCGCCCAGATGGATGTTAAATATCATTTTAACATTAAGTGTTTTGTTTTATTATATTGTTAGACAAATAACTGTGCTAAATCACAAAGTTAATTAGATGAAACGCACACATTAAAATGTGACTACAATGTTGCTCCATAGCTCTAATGGTTTTCCTTTGTTCTTGCTTATATATTTTTCATAAACCTGAAGGTCTGAGCCTAACCATGCCGTGCTATAAATGACAGATTCGGTGGTTATACCATGGTCTACTCAAATTTACATGCGTGCAGTTGTAATTTACAAACAACCGGTCAATCAAAGCGACCAAAACAGCACTCCTTGACAGTGCATTTGCCCAACAATACACAAAGGCGATTGGCTGCAGTAATCAAAACATGGGTCATGCTCATCACGCATGATAATGCTATTTCTTGATTGGATATAGTTGTTATTTTTACTGAAAAATGCAACGCCATAAAACTTCTTGCACATGCGTAATTGGATAATTGGCTCTGGTACAAAACATTTATAGCATATTTTTCACGTATGCGATTTATACTGCACTCTTGGGCCTGCGGCCCTCGAGAAGCAGTATAAATCGCATATACTCGAAAAAGTATGCTATAAATATTACTTAATCAAGAACAGTTTGTTGTGGACAGTCTGGCCCCCAAAAAATGAATAGCGACCCTTGAATCTGATACCATGGATGGCCAGTGGATCCTCGTTTTTGAAAACCGAGGGAAAACACAAGCAAAAAGCCTTGTTGATGTGGTACATTTAACAACCATTTTCAATACCAACTGTATCACTTATTGAATCTTTTGAATGTATTCTCATAAAATCAGCAAATAATTGAGAGAGAAGATAGAAGGAAACGTTAAGGTGCCGCATGATATTTTGATTACTTCAATGGTTAAGGTACTTCTGCAATTTGAATTGGTGATATCCAACCTGCGACAATCAAAACCATTTCGATGCAATATATATTTTAAGCACAAGTTAGGGCATTAAATCAAGTAGTTTCATTATTTATTATATATATAGCACATATAGAGTAAGAAATCAATAGAAAAAATGCACTTAATTTAGTAATTATTTTAAATTAAAAAACTGCAATTTTCCTGCATCCACGCAGTAATATTCAGAAAAGCAAATTAAATATTACCAACAGCAATGTAATCTTCAGTCTTAACTAGGGCAGCTGAAAATCCATTTTTGAAATTTGTATACCAATCACTTAAAACTTTACAAATATTGTACATGAACACATTCTCAAAATAGAAATATTGTACATGTACACATTCTCAAAATCAATTTCCAATGACCATTATTGGGTGACAATTTAATACACAAGTATAGAGGTTCCTGAAGGTTTACATTATCATGCCATAATAATACAGGTAAGTTAGCCTAGGTAATTGCAATGTGTGCATGGTCAAGCACACTACTATTGATTGAATACACACATCTGTTTACCTACCTGGCACCTCATTTTTCAAGCATGATCTAAGCATGCTAGGTAACACATGTACATTTGTAATATTGCTGGGAGAAACCTCTGTTTGGTCAAATTTGAGACAAAATGAAATAAATATCAAAATGTTGGATTTCAACTGCCCTTGATAAGACCGAGAGGATTATATGGATGTTATTTGTTTTTAGTTTAAGGTTGTGGATATTTCTAGGCGGATGCACAAAAAATGGTATATTTTAATGTCAGATTATATATAAATGATAACATTTTTAGAAATTTATTCTTAATTTGCTCTTATATATGTTTTGTACAATAGAAATCAATTTGTTTCGTTATTATCAAAAATTTCATAAAATCAGCCAAAATGAATTTTCAGTTTCACAGGAAGGACTCTGCCCAATTCAAATTGTTGTCTACCTTGTTGAATATCCTTAAGATAGGAAGTTTCCTATCTGGTTGAGATAGGAAGTTTCCTAGTGTGTTAAAATACACGTTTAATGCTCTTTTGAAAATGTTCGTATTGGCGAGCATCAACAGTATATGCAGTTACATAGAACGTCAGAATAATAAAAAAAAAACTGCATAGGAGCCAATTTATTAGGCTAGGAAGTTTCCTATCTGTTTATTAATATGTCTGAAATCACCAACAAAAAAAATAGGTCAAAGTTTCTGTAGTGAGCGACGTGTGTCCACCGCCCACGGTTATGCCTGCGACAGAAACATCCCAGGACACCAGCACATTTTGGGTAGTCCAAACATAATTTGGTAACATACTGAGGTGGCCAAACACAAATATTCTGACCTGTCACCTCAGATTATTGGCCCCTTTTATACCTCTGGAGATAAAAAAACACAAAAAAACGCCAAAACTTTACTGGTTCAACAAACTGGTTGTGAAGTTGTATATCATGTGTGTAAACTCTTTCACAACGTATGTGTAAACCACATATTTGATAACGACAGGCTTGTGTGATACGACCCCATAATAATAATAATGCATTTGATGAAAATAAAATGTCTAACCTCGCGCCAAAACTGGCGAAAGTTGCAGGTCCAGGCAGAATCTCGTTCCGAAATCCATTCCGTCGCAGAGGCAATCCAGCGAAACATACCGAAACAGTATGTGAAGATAAACTAAATAACAAACAGATACTATATATAATATACTCAGGCTCGCAATTCGAATTCGTGGAAGTTCTCGAGAGTGGCTACGTATGCACAAGTCAACGTATAGTTCTCAGAGAAAGAAAACGCGCGATTTTTTTCTTTATATAGTGAGCGAACATACTACACTGTTTCCAATCGTTAGCGCCGTGGTGATTGATGTACGGTGCTTTACAACATTGTAACGGTGTTCCGGTAAAAAACAAACAACATATTTAGGTAAAAAAAAGTGGATTTGATTATCTGTGAATTTTGGACTCATTCATGGTCGTAACAGATAGGTGTGTTGTTACTTTCTGGTCATAGAGCCAGCTTTTGAGGTCCAATGCTTCACCTGCAAAGTATAAAACCATCAATTATTTCCCCTATTAAAGCCAGTGTTAAAATGTCACATTTCCATGGTTATTTGCTGCAGCTTCAACTTAAGTATGAATAATGCAGCAGTGAAATTTTCATATAGAAAAGTAGTGTTGCATTTGAAAAATCACTAGAAAAGTTGGGATCACAAAACATGTAAAAGAAGTTCTTGTTTGTTTACTAAACATATCAAGGGTACAGCTGTTCCATTGATAGTTGCTGACACAGCGTATCCATCTATCCATCTATCGATGGACTATCTACCTATCTATCTATTTAGCTATCTAACCATCTATCTGTGTATACTGCAACACCCGATTTCGAAAATTATGTCCAGGGCACAAGAGCGTGCCGTGTGGTTGCGAGTATCTAAAAGATGATAAGAAAAACAGAAAGAACACAATAATAGGTGAAGTTTAAAATAAAGATGAAAGTGTTACCTTTGTTAAAAAGTCTGATAAGAACAAGGTGACTTTAACATATAAAAGGCAGTGCCTACAAATTTAGTGCAAAACTGCCAGTTTGAAATAATTCAGATTGAACAGCATAGCAATGAAATATAAAAAGCTCGGACAGGGAGAGTAGCATTCAAGGAGGACAGTCAACCACAAAACACAGAAACAAACACGCAAACAGACAAACAAGAAGGCAAAAGTAATAATAAAAGCAAACGACATCACAAACACAAAAGGGTTGACAATAGGGCTACCGCCTTGGAACGGTCAGTGGCAAAGCAGGTCACTAGTATTCCACTGTCAAGCTGACAGCGGGAAAAATAAAAATCTTGTAATAGTCTATTCGTGTATGTATACTGAAAGCAAAAAGAAACGCAGGGTGCGTATTTCCGCTATATATTGTATGTTTAATATGCTACTGCTAATCGAATGGTACAGGGCGACATTAGGCCTGTCCTTTTAGAAAGAAGGTTTAAACAGCACTGAACACACCAATGGTTACCCCTTTAAAGTTACATTATCGTCAGAATGCGCATTTGGCTCAAGCAGGTGAGCAAACTTAGGCTTTAAATGTTGCAATCACTTAACATTAAATACAGTACTGAACTGGCTCAATTTTTCAAAGAGGAACTTCAGCATTTATGAATTTCTTGTTACAACGTGTACTGTGATTAAAACGTCTACAAAACATCTTTGGATTCCTTGGAATATATGTGGAATTAAGTGTGCAGTATATATATGCAATATATAGCGGAAATACGCACCCTGCGTTTCTTTTTCCTTTCAGTATATAATGGATGCTGCATTCTGGATAATCTCACAGGATGACTGGCATATGGTGGCATGTTTATAGCTACGAATCCACAATATTGAAGAAATGACAAAGTCGGGTTTCAGAACGTCGGTCGTGTAGGGGGTGCCACCATTTAAGGTCATTAAGCATAGCTGTTACACTAGATTGATATGAATAATCATTATGTACCTACCTTGCTACTCTTCGTTGAACCACACTGAGGTCTCACATTGGACTTGATGTTATATGGAAGGTCGTTAATATTAATAAGAAAAGAATCGGGCCCAAAACAGAACCTCGGGGTACCCCTGGTGTAACATCGACAGGATCGGACTCATCATTTGCTAGACTCGGTTAGACAACAAAGCTCTGATCTATTGTAGGGTTTCATTTCTGATGCTATACTGATGGAGTTGATCGTGTGTTTGTTATGGTTTACAGTGTCGAATGCCTAACTAAAATCGAGTAAGATAATGTCTGTCTGTTGACCACTTACTGAGTTCTGGAGCAAGTCTTCCATCGGCATTATCAGACTTGGACCGGAAATCATGCTGCAGGTCATAAAGAATTGTATTTGTTTTGTAAATGATTAACAACGTTTGATGCAGTTACATGCTCAAGGACTTTACAAAGGATACAAGTCAGAGATATAGGGCGATAGTTACCAGTGTCACATTTCTCAGCGTTTTCAAAGAGAGGAAATACATTCGCTCCATTTCAATATTTAGGGACTCGACCCGAGTCTAGCATCTCTGAAAGATTACCTGTATAATTGGAGATATCTCTTCCCGAAGCTGTTGCAATACAAGCGGCTAAATGGGTATATGCAGCTTCGCTAAGTCTTTCAGCTTAAGTATTCAATAGATTAGAAATTTGGAAAACGTTCATTAATACTCCAGTAAAACCTATTAATAAACTTCTTATACGTACAACTACAAAATCAAATAGAAATGGGACATTGTCTCCGATTTATAATACTTGTTATTATAGGAAATACATTCGATTGGTGGTGGTAAACCTGCAAGTGGTCTCGAGTTCGAACATCGCTGAGTGTACTGATTTGTCCACGTCCGTTTTTCTTATGCATGGCGGGAGGTATACAGTACTGATTCTACCAAGAATAAGTAAGTGGTCTGTCTCCATCACTAAAAATTAACCGCCATATCTAGCCTAACATGTGCTGGAAAATGCCGTTTAACACCATCCAAACCAACTAATAAAAATAATGCGACGGTTATGATTGTACACGGTGTCACTTAAGAAATGCGTCACACTAGGTGATTTCCACGTGCTGTGTGATTAGTTCATTCATGTGTACGCTATGTGTGAAATGCAAGTTAAGCGTACCACACAACTCAAATTTGTTCAAAGAGGCGAGGGAGGGTTGTCACAGGTATTAGAGGCATTAAATGTTAAGAACAGAAAAAAAGTCCCTCATTTTTTTTTTTTTAAACGACCTGTGATTGCAGTAACTAGTGTCCGTAACTAGTGTCACTGTTACTATAAATGTAATTAAAATAAAATCCTAATTGCGTTTTGATACTCACCGCCTTAGTAGTGTAGAGTATCGTAGCATGATAAAGGGTCTGATTTGAATGAGATTGAAAGGAGATAAGACCTTTAATTATTGAAAAGTCATGCTTTTTATTTGAGACTTCATTCAAGCACCTATTTAAATTGTGTTACCTTCCCAAATGTCTACCGGTATGCTTCAGAGCTACGAGCCTGCATTTTGACTGGTTCATTATCTATCTATAGATACGGCAACACCCTCTTTCGAAGATTATAAAAAGGAATTTTACTTAATGTAAAAGAATCATACATTATTCTAAATCAAACTAACGGTAACATTGTTTCTACCGTCTTAAAAATAGCACCCCATTATATATGTGTTATATAGCACCCCATTATATATGTGTTATATAGCACCCCATTTTATATGTGCTATTACGTTAAAAAAGAACATATCAGGCAAAACAAAAAAAAAGTTTTGATGTAAGAAATTACATAAATTCGTAAGTCCTAAAAATAAAATTAACATTTTATTTAGTTTCAGTATGCTTGCAAATAGTCAGTTTTTATACAATACACATATACAAAGTTATATCAGTAAAACATATATATACATTAGTGTGTATGTGCTGTGTTGGCCAGGATTGAATGACAGGTTTTATTTCATCCAGAAATCACGAGAGATGAAATAAAATCTGTTATTCAGGACAAAACATTTATTTTTATTTTTTTATTTTATGCCTTATAATACAAGTTTATGCAGAAATAAAATGGTATTGATGGCGACTACACAGGTTAAGTATTGTGAAGTCATGGGCGGATCCAGGATTTCATGTTAGGAGGCTCGTAACTTGCACATTTTTAGTGCCGTGTGTCCATTTAACGTTGCACAATACATTGATCAATGACTGTAAGATAAGATATTTAAAAAATAAAAAAAATAAAAAAATAACGGGACACCACGATTTTTTAATAGAATGCCTAGAATGCAGTGTGTTCTTTCAAGCTCCGATTTTAGAAACTATTAGCATTACACAGTATGGGTATATTAATATAAGCATTACACAGTATTGGTATATTAATATATGCATTACACAGTATGGCTATATTAATATATGCATTACACAGTATGGGTATATTAATATAAGCATTACACAGTATGGGTATATTAATATAAGCATTACACAGTATGGGTATATTAATATATGCATTACACAGTATGGGTATATTAATATATGCATTACACAGTATGGGTATATTAATATATGCATTACACCGTATGGGTATATTAATATAAGCATTACACAGTATGGGTATATTAATATAAGCATTACACAGTATGGATATATTAATATATGCATTACACAGTATGGGTATATTAATATAAGCATTACACAGTATGGGTATTATAATATAAGCATTACACAGTATGGGTATATTAATATATGCATTACACCGTATGGGTATATTAATATAAGCATTACACAGTATGGGTATATTAATATAAGCATTACACCGTATGGGTATATTAATATATGCATTACACAGTATGGGTATATTAATATAAGCATTACACAGTATGGGTATATTAATATAAGCATTACACAGTATGGGTATATTAATATATGCATTACACAGTATGGGTATATTAATATATGCATTACACAGTATGGGTATATTAATATAAGCATTACACAGTATGGGTATATTAATACACCGTATGGGTATATTAATATAAGCATTCCACCGTATGGGTATATTAATATAAGCATTCCACCGTATGGGTATATTAATATAAGCATTACACAGTATGGGTATATTAATATAAGCATTACACCGTATGGGTATATTAATATAAGCATTACACAGTATGGGTATATTAATATAAGCATTACACCGTATGGGTATATTAATATAAGCATTACACCGTATGGGTATATTAATATAAGTATTACACAGTATGGGTATATTAATATAAGCATTACACAGTATGGGTATATTAATATATGCATTACACCGTATGGGTATATTAATGTAAGCATTACACAGTATGGGTATATTAATGTAAGCATTACACAGTATGGGTATATTAATATAAGCATTACACAGTATGGGTATATTAATATATGCATTACACAGTATGGGTATATTAATATAAGCATTACACAGTATGGGTATATTAATATAAGCATTACACAGTATGGGTATATTAATATATGCATTACACCGTATGGGTATATTAATATAAGCATTACACCGTTTGGGTATATTAATATAAGCATTACACAGTATGGGTATATTAATATATGCATTACACAGTATGGGTATATTAATATATGCATTACACAGTATGGGTATATTAATATAAGCATTACACAGTATGAGTATATTAATATAAGCATTACACAGTATGGGTATATTAATATAAGCATTACACAGTATGGGTATATTAATATAAGCATTACACCGTATGGGTATATTAATATAAGCATTACACCGTATGGGTATATTAATATCAGCATTACACCGTATGGGTATATTAATATAAGCATTACACAGTATGGGTATATTAATACACCGTATGGGTATATTAATATAAGCATTACACCGTATGGGTATATTAATATAAGCATTACACAGTATGGGTATATTAATATAAGCATTACACAGTATGGGTATATTAATATAAGCATTACACCGTATGGGTATATTAATATAAGCATTACACCGTATGGGTATATTAATATAAGCATTACACCGTATGGGTATATTAATATAAGCATTACACAGTATGGGTATATTAATACACCGTATGGGTATATTAATATAAGCATTACACCGTATGGGTATATTAATATAAGCATTACACAGTATGGGCATTTAATATAAGCATTACACAGTATGGGTATATTAATATATGCATTACACAGTATGGGTATATTAATATAAGCATTACACCGTATGGGTATATTAATATAAGCATTACACAGTATGAGTATATTAATATAAGCATTACACAGTATGGGTATATTAATAAAAGCATTACACCGTATGGGTATATTAATATAAGCATTACAAAGTATGTGCATATTAATATAAGCATTACACCGTATGGGTATATTAATATAAGCATTACACAGTATGGGTATATTAATATAAGCATTACATAGTATGAGTATATTAATATAAGCATTACACCGTGTGGGTATATTAATATAAGCATTACACCGTATGGGTATATTAATATAAGCATTACACCGTATGGGTATATTAATATAAGCATTACACCGTATGGGTATATTAAAATAAGCATTACACAGTATGGGTATATTAATATAAGCATTACGCAGTATGGGTATATTAATATAAGCAATACGCAGTATGAGTATATTAATATAAGCATTACACAGTATGGGTATATTAATATAAGCATTACACAGTATGGGTATATTAATATAAGCATTACACCGTATGGGTATATTAATATAAGCATTACACAGTATGTGTATATTAATATAAGCATTACACAGTATGGGTATATTAATATAAGCATTACACAGTATGGGTATATTAATATAAGTATTACACATTATGGGTATATTAATATAAGCATTACACAGTATGGGTATATTAATATAAGCATTACACAGTATGGGTATATTAATATAAGCATTACACAGTATGGGTATATTAATATAAGCATTACACCGTATGGGTATATTAATATAAGCATTACACCGTATGGGTATAAGTAGTATAGATACGAGGGGTACCAGCGCAGTTTCCCCATCGCGGGGAACGAGAAAAACTAATGAAATATGCCAGGGAGGACTCAGGCGTAACTCTCATTTACACACCAAGATCTAAATGTAAGTCACGCCTAAATCAACACCAACATATTTCAACAGTTTTCTCAAGCACCCCGCGGGAGAAACTCCGCTGATACCCCTCGTATCTATAATACTAATCAATCCGGTTGTCAATTCGATAATAATATCGATTATATTAATCTACCCTCTCCTTTTGTAAATCTCTACATATTTTTCGGTAGAGATATATCAAAATGGGGTTCTGGTAATATTTGTGGAGCCACATGTTGAAATATCACCCAGTCAGAGATATCACAGAATCAAGAATACTGGAAAAGCATCAAATCAAGAATACGGAGATATCACAGAATCAAGAATACTGGGGTATCACAGAATCAAGAATACTGGAAAAGCATCAAATCAAGAATACTGAGATATCACAGAATCAAGAATACTGAGATATCATCAAATCAAGAATATCGATATATCACAGTATCAAGAATACGGAGAAATCATCAAATCAAGAATACTGAGATATCACAGAATCAAGAATACTGGAAAAGCATCAAATCAAGAATACTGAGATATCACAGAATCAAGAATACTGAACATGCAGCAAACCGAAACAGCATCACATCAAGAATACTGAGACATCACAGAATCAAGAATACTGGAAAAGCATCAAATCAAGAATATTGAGATATCACAGAATCAAGAATACTGGAAAAGCATCAAATCAAGAATACTGAGATATCACAGAATTAAGTATACTGAGATATCATAGAATCAAGAATACTGAGATATCACAGAACAAGTATATTGAGATATCATAGAATCAAGAATACTGAGATATTACAGAATCAAGAATACTGGAACAGCATCAAATCTAGAGTACCGAAATAGCAGCAAATCAAGAATACTGAGATATCATAGAATCAAGAATACTGAGATATCACAGCATCAAGAATACTGAAACAGCATCAAATCAAGAATACTGAGATATCATCAAATCAAGAATACTGAACTTGCAGCAAACCAGAGATATCGAGATATCATCAAATCAAGAATACTGAGATATCACATAATCAAGAATACTGGAACAGCATCAAGTCAAGAATACTGAGATATCATCAAATCAAGAATACTGAGAGTTTATCAAATCAAGAATACCGAGATATCATCAAATCAAGAATACTGGAACAGCATCAAATCAAGAGTACTGAGATATCATCAAATCAAGAATACCGAGATATCATCAAACCAAGAATACCGAGATAGCAGCAAATCAAGAATACTGAAATAGCAGCATATCAAAAATACTGGGATATCGTCAAATCAAGAATACGGGAATATCATAGAATCAAGAATACTGGGATATCATCAAATCAAGAATACTGAGATATCATCAAATCAAGAATACTGAACTTGCGGCAAACCAGAGATATCATCACATCAAGAATACTGTCATGTCATCAAATCGAGCATGCTGGGATGTCACATAATCAAGAATACTGGAACAGCATCAAATCAAGAATAAAGAGATATCACAGAGTCAAGAATACTGAGATATCATCAAATCAAGAATATCGAGATACCATCAAATCAAGAATACCGAGATATCATCAAATCAAGAATATTGAAATAGCAGCAAATCAGAGATATTGAGATTTCATCAAATCAAGAATACTGAGATATCATCAAATCAAGAATACTGAAGTTGCGTCAAAACAGAGATATCGAGATATCATCAAATCAGGAATACTGCGATATCATCAAATCAGGAATACTGGGATATCATCAATTCAAGAATACTGAGATATCATCAAATCAGAGATCTCGAGATATCATCAAATCATGAATACTGAAATAGCAGCAAATCAGAGATACTGAGATATCGTCAAATCAGAGATACTGAGATATCATCAAATCAGAGATACTGAAATAGCAGCAAATCAGAGATACTGAGATATCATCAAATCAGAGATACTGAGATATCATCAAATCAGAGATACTGAGATATCATCAAATCAGAGATACTGAGATATCATCAAATCAGGGATACTGAAATAGCAGCAAACCATGAATACTGAGATATCATCAAATCATGAATACTGAAATAGCAGTAACTCAGAGATACTGAGATGTCATCAAATCAGAGATATTGAGATAGCACGGAATCCATCACAGAATCAAGACTACTGAAATAGCATCGAATCAAGACTATTGAAATAGCATCGAATCAAGAATACTGAGATATCATAGAATCAAGAATCAAGAATACTGAGATATCATAGAATCAAGAATATTGAGATATCACAGAAACAAGAATACTGGAACATCATCAAATCAGAATACTGTGGCAGCAAATCAGAAATATTGAGATAGCAGCAAATCAGAAATATTGAGATATCATCAAATCAAGAATACTGAGATATCATCAAATCAGAGATCTCGAGATATCATCAAATCAGAAATATTGAGATATCATCAAATCGAGAATACTGGGATATCATCAAATAAGAGATCTCGAGATACCATCAAATCAGAAATCTCGAGATATCATCAAATCAGAAATATTGAGATATCTTCAAATCAAGAATACTGAGATATCATCAAATCAGAGATCTCGAGATATCATCAATTCAAAGATCTCGAAATATCATCAAATCAGAGATCTCGAGATATCATCAAATCAGAGATCTCGAGATATCATCAGATCAGAGATACTGAGATATCATCCAATCAGAGATCTCGAGATATCATCAAATCAGAGATATTGAGATATCATCAAATCAGAAATCTGCAGATATCATCAAATCAGAAATATTGAGATAGCAGCAGATCAGAGATATTGAGATATCATCAAATCAGAGATATTGAGATATCATCAAATCAGAGATCCGGAGATATCATCAAATCAGAAATATTGAGATAGCAGCAAATCAGAGATCTCGAGATATCATCAATTCAGAGATACTGAGATATCATCAAATCAGAGATCCTGAGATATCATCAAATCAGAAATAATGAGATATCATCAAATCAGAGATCTCGAGATATCATCAAATCAGAAATATTGAGATATTATCAAATCAAGAATACTGAGATATCATCAAATCAGAAATATTGAGATATCATCAAATCAGAGATATTGGGATATCATCAAATCAGAGATACTGAGATATCATTAAATCAGAGATATTGGGATATCATCAAATCAGAGATACTGAGATATCATCAAAACAGAGATACTGAGATATCATCAAATCAGAGATCTCGAGATATCACCAAATCAGAAATATTGAGATATGGTCAAATCAAGAATACTGAGATATCATCAAATCAGAGATCTCGAGATATCATCATATCAGAAATATTGAGGTATCATCAAATCAAGAATAGTGAGATATCATCAAATCAGAGATCTTGAGATATCATCAAATCAGAAATATTGAGATAGCAGCAAATCAGAGATACTGAGATATCATCAAATCAGAGATCTCGAGATATCATCAAATCAAAAATATTGAGATATCATCAAATCAAGAATACTGAGATATCATCAAATCAGAGATACTGAGATATCATCAAATCAGAGATCTCGAAATATCATCAATTCAGAGATACTGAGATATCATCAAATCAGAGATCCTGAGATATCATCAAATCAGAGATCCTGAGATATCATCAAATCAGAAATATTGAGATATCATCAAATCAGAGATCTCGAGATATCATCAAATCAAAAATATTGAGATATCATCAAATCAGAAATATTGAGATATCATCAAATCAAGAATACTGAGATATCATCAAATCAGAGATACTGAGATATCATCAAATCAGAGATACTGGGATATCATCAAATCAGAGATCTCGAAATATCATCAATTCAGAGATACTGAGATATCATCAAATCAGAGATCCTGAGATATCATCAAATCAGAAATAATGAGATATCATCAAATCAGAGATCTCGAGATATCATCAAGTCAAAAACATTGAGATATCATCAAATCAGAGATATTGGGATATCATTAATTCAGAGATACTGAGATATCATCAAATCAGAGATCTCGAGATACCATCAAATCAGAGATCTCGAGATATCATCAAATCAGAAATATTGAGATATCATCAAATCAAGAATACTGAGATATCATCAAATCATGAATACTGAAATAGCAGCAAATCAGGGATCTGGAGATATCATCAAATCAAGAACACCGGGATAGTAGCAAATCAGAGATCTGGAGATATCATCAAATCATGAATACAGAAATATAAGCAAATCAAGAATACCGGGATAGTAGCAAATCAGAGATCTGGAGATATCATCAAATCAAGAATACCATGATAGTAGCAAATCAGAGATCTGGAGATATCATAAAATCATGAATACAGAAATATCAGCAAATCAAGAATACTGAGATATCATCTAATCAAGAATACTGGAACAGCCTTGAATCAGTAATACTAAGATATCACAGAATCGAGAATACTGGAACATCACAGAATCAAGTATATTGAAACATTACAGAATCAAAGATATTGGAACATCACAGAATCAAAGATATTGAAACATCACATAATCGAGAATATTGGAACATCACAGAATCGAGAATAATGGAACATCATAGAATCGACAATACTTTTTGGAAATGTTTCTTACCGAGAAATTCATGTTTTGCTGAGTCTAATTGAAGGGATAGATTGAAGAAAAGTATTGTCGAATCTTTGCATCCATGATGTACGGTAATGATGTCCTCCATTTTTGTTTTGCTTTGATGTGCGCATGTCTAAACGGAAGGCGATGGAGCGATGGTACGATAGAGTAGGGAGTGATGCAACATCGCACATCGACTGCGATGGTGCGATGGCACGATGGTACGATGGCGATGACACGGTGGTACGATGGCGATGGTACAATGGTCCATCGTGTCATCGCCATCGTACCATCGTACCATCGCCATCGTACCATCGTACCATCGCTCATCGACTTGTAAAAGGTCGATGCGCGATGGTACGGTGGGCCATTGTTCCATCGTACCATCGCGTTTAAATTCGATGCGCGATGGTATGATGGTAAGATGGCAATGGTGCGATGGTACGATGGCGATTACGCGATGGACCATCGTATCATCGCCATCGTACCATTGCCATCGTACCATCGTACTATCGTGCCATCACATCGTACCATCGCGCATCGACTTGTAAAGGTCGATACGCGGTGGTACGATGGCCCTAACGGAACACCGTAGTTTTTTGCTCGGACGAGGCCTTTTGTCTGCATTTATTTTAATTGGCTTTTTTTCGTCCGCACAATTTAACACCTTTTGTCCGCAAAAAAATACGTTTTTTTTTTAGGGGGTGCTTTTTATCGGCGCTGATTGACGCCTTTGGAACGCATGGCACTTTTTTTTACGCAAAAATTAAGCTTTTTGTCTGCACGGCATTTTCCGTCGAAGTCGCGTTTTGTGCGCATTTTTTTTTATTATCGCTTTTTGTCCGCACGGCGCTTTTGAATGAAAGTTTCACCGGTGCCACTGATTTTCTAATATTAAAACTTACTCAAAACAATAATTATATTTATTAAAGCTATTTAATCTTAATGGATATATGTGTCAGGTATCAAAATGTTTCGTTAATAGTTTGCTTAATGTATTAGTGCAGTTTATTCTTCTCATGTCTGTATTAACAAATGTTACGTACATAACTTTAATTTAGAGATGTAACAAAAAAGCGTCAATTTGTGCGGACAAAAATGGCCGTGCGGACAAAAGACAATTAAAAAAATAATATTGCGGACAAAAAGTGATTCGAACTAAGGTGCCATTCGGCCAAAACGGGCCGCCACAAACAACTTACAGCTGCCATATTCAGGATATAACGGGCCGCCACAAACAACTTACAGCTGCCATATTCAGGATATAACGGGCCGCCACAAACAACTTACAGCTGCCATATTCAGGATATAACGGGCCGCCACAAACAACTTACAGCTGCCATATTTAGGATATAACATGTTTTATCAGATCAGTGTTGTGACATATTTCTTAGAGTGACACGCACAAATCTTGGGTTTTATATCATCTTGTAGAATGGTCACTGAAAACTCCCTTTGTAATAGCACAGGTGTAATCGTTTAATTAAAAAGAACACCTGTCAGAATAAATGGTGTACTGTAATATATAGAGTATGGTCTCATCGAGTAGGTGGATTTAAACATCGAGATAGGTGTAGCCCATCGAAATGTGTATACTAACCAACGAGATGAGACCATACTGAATTTGTTTTGTAGCATGTCTATTTCAGCTGTCTGTCATACTCTAACTTCCAATAACTGGTAGTTAGAGTACACTATTTATTCTGACAGGTGTTATTTTCAATTAAAAGATTTACACCTTTGGAAGGACAAAAGGAATTTCAACGACCATGCTACAGTTATTGGAAGTTAGAGTATGGCAGGGATCTGAAATGAACATGCTACAAAACAAATAGAGTATGGTCTCATCTCGTTGGTTAATTTGGTTTTATATCATCTTGACTTTAAAACTGCTTGCAATATAATGTAACAAAACATCTGAGATTTCAATTGTCTTCGTTATTCTACCAAAGTTTTAAATATATTATAGGTGGAATATAATATATAATTAATAATATGTATAAACAATTTGCTTTGAACTAGCCTAATAATTAATTTTAATGAGTCAACAAATGCCAGTTATGAAGAAAAACTAACGGGACGCTGTGAGTTTTAAAAACTCAAGATAGCCGTGTGTCCCTTTGCTAGCGAGCAAATGAACGAACGAACGAATTAATCTCATGCATTATGTATTTATGGGGGAATAAAATATTATTATCACTGGTCTCAGTTATAACAGTAGCAACACAAAACCCATTTAACCACACAATAATTGTCCTATTGTATGGTGGCTGATTTCCATGTCGTCTTTTCGTTATTTCGCCGCGAAAAGACGACAGAACGAAAAGACGACAGGGCGAGAAAACGCTAAATGCAGCGCAAAAAGACGACAGAATGGAAAGACGACAGAACGAAAAGACGCCAAATGCAGCGCGAAAAGACGACAGAACGCCACGCGAAAAGACGACACTTCAGCCGCGAAAAGACGCCATTTGATCGCCTTTCGTTATTTCGTGTGGCCTTCTGTCGTCTTTTCGCGATGCATTTGTCGTCTTTTCGTTCTGTCTTTCTGTCGTCTTTTCGTTCTGTCATCTTTTCGTTCTGTCGTCTTGTCGGACTATTGTCTTGTCGTCTTGTTGTTTTGTCGTCTTTTCGCGATGCATTTGGCATCTTTTCGTTATGTCGTTCTGTCGTTTTTTCGTTCTGTCATCTTTTTCGTTCTGTCGTCTTGTCGTCTTGTCGCTCTGTCGGGATATGGGATATGCATTTGTTGGGACATTTATCATCTTTTGATATTTTTACTGGGAATTTTTGGATTATTTTTTTAAAATAAACATTTTACACCAGTTATCAATTTTTCTACATATTTTGACTTCATATTCATTGACTTATCGTAGGAATAATAATCGTAGGAATAATATTTCAAGCTATATTTTAACGGGATATGCATTTTGGGACATTTTATCATCTTTTGATATTTTCACTGGGAATTTTTGGAATATTTTTTTAAAATAAACATTTTACACCAGTTATCAATTTTCTCTACAAATGTTTGTCTTCATATACATTGACTTATCATGGGAATAATATTTCTAGCTGAATTTTGATAGGAAAGGCAATTTTGGGGACGTTTCGTTGTTTTTTGATAATTTTACTGAAATATGAAAAATATTCCAAGCTGAATTTTGACAGGAATGCACTATTTTGGACATTTCATGGTATTTTGATAATTTTATTGGGAAGTTTTGGAATACGTTATTTACATTAATTACTAATTGTCTCTACATATTTTGAATCCATATATATTGGTTTGTGATTGGAATACTATTTCAAGCTGAATGATCACAGGAAAGGCAACTTTTTGAACATTTCATAGATTTTTTGTTAATTTTACTGGGATTTTTTAATATATTAAAAAGTTTTTTTACATCAATTATCAATTTTATCTACATATTTTGACTCCAAATAAATTAACTTTATACGGGAATAATATTATACAATTATGGACTTTTCAGCTGTTATACATGATGTGATATGCACCAAAAAAATCATTATTGACCGAGGCGATAGCCGAGGTCAATAATGATTTTTTGGTACATATCAACATCATGTATAACAGCTGAAAAGTCCATAACTGTTTTATTATATAACCCTCAATTTACAATTATATAAAACAGGTCAATATCAAACAACAATTATATAAAACAGGTCAATATCAAAAAAGCAGGTCAATATCAAAAAAACAGGTCAATATCGCTAGATATTTTTTCTAAAAAATTACTTTTTAGCCAATGAAAACGCGTCTATTTATAGGTTATATAATAATCCATATTATTTACCTAAGTGGATTTTTTATTGTATTACATCGACTGTCGTATAGCCTAAAAATGTGCTGAAAATGACGTAATACACCAATCAATCAAAATCTCCTTTTTGCTCATATTTAAGCCGTATTTATACACAGTCCATCATGCATGATTGCATGCACACATTGCTGGGCATTTTTAAATTGATTTGCGGTATTTTCAGGGAGGGATCCTACAGTGCTGTTTTTATATGTACAATACATATAGTTGCAGACGACATCAATGTTGACTGCAGGCCATTGCCACTACGTGTCCATCCACTGTTCACTGGCGTTGGTAGCGCTGGTTTAGCACAGTCAGTATGTTTCCGTATAATGGTTTGATAGTGCACCTGTAAAGTGAAATAAAGGCTACATATTCCGTCTGTTGCACATTATATATTCTGCAGACACAGTTGTCTGCAGTCTTGATGTGTTTTCTGTAAGTCTCTCTTCCTAAGTCATTAAATAGGCTATGGTGCTCTTGAAATAAATTCCATGGACCTGCTTGGTGTGGTTTGCAAAGGAAGTGGTGTTGCATTCTGTTAATGCATGAAATGGCAAAAGGCCATCGCTGATCCCATTGGGATATTGTTGGACACAGCTTCAGCTGGAATATAGCGCCTTTTCTTCGATTTACCTTTTATAAGCCACTGTTGTTGACGCTGTACATGCAGGGAAAGATATACTAGTAGCAGGAAACAGTGCTGTGCTGGCGTTGGAGAGCATACATCTTCATGATGTGTATCAGCTTCCTCAGTTGATCATCGCAGAAAAGTGAAATCACTTGTATTTAGTGATGACCGTGTTTCAAATTCGTCTGTCAGGTCTTCAGCTGCAACAATTTCCTTATTGTCTATCACTTGAAAAAATCAATTTCTTAGACAAAAACGGTACAAGATATACCTCGAACGATCAAAGCAACCTTCTGGCTCTGCTGTTGGCTCCATCAGTGAGTTTACAACACGGTGATCATAGTCCAACAAGTAATTTAGCCTTTATTTTCACTTATTACGGGACTGGTGCACTATCAGTATTGGAAACATGGTGACTGTGCTATACCACAGCTACGTGTGCCAGTCAAAATGGGATGAACACGTGGTGACAATAGTCTTTAGCCAATCATGATGTAATTGTATTTAAGCCCTGTACCTGTAACTAGCTGTACTGAACTTATAAAATAACGAAAAACATTGTAGGAGCCTTCGCAAATACAATTATCCAATTAAAAAAGCAGATCAATGTGTGCATTGAAGCAGCATGGTGGACTTGTATGAATACAGTATAGATATGAACAACAAGAGGTCACACAACAGGCACTTAATTGAGGGTACCAACTCCCCCCCCCCCCCTCCCCCCCATGGGGCATGGCATCTGGCATACTCCCTAACAGAGGGTTGGCATCTGGAATACTATTTGAACCATGCGTGCCGAGCTCTCTAGGGGGGTCCGGGGGCATGCCCCCACCCCCCCCCCACCCCCGGAAAATTTTGAAACCTAGGTGCTCTGAAATGGCATTTCCAGCAATCTGAGACATAAATTAGCTTAAATTTAATTTTTTTGGATAGAAAAAAATATTTTTTTAGAAAAATACGGCGTGCGCGTATGAAAAACTGCGATGTCGGCGTACGTCGTACCACAACCCGGCGTACGGAATACTGGCTAATATGGGTCGGAATCCGGCGTACGAAAAGGGGGTCGGTACCCTCTTAATTCCTATGTAAGTATGAAACATGTTATGTATAAAGACTAAGGATTAATAATGCAAAATATATAGAAATCATATTCCAAACATTCCCAGTAAAATTATCAAAAAAAAAAGCATTTCCTGTCAAAATTCAGCTTGAACTATTATTCCTATGATAAGCCAATGTATATGAAATCAAAATACGTAGAGAAAATAGATAATTGATGTAAAATATTTATTTTTATTTTATAAACATATTCCAAAAATTCCCAGTTAAATTATCAAAAAACAATAAAATGTCCATAAAATTGCCTTTCCTGTCAAAATTCAGCTGAAAATATTATTCCCATGGTAAGTCAATATATATGTTGAGAAAATTGATGACTGTTGCAAAATAATTAAACAAATATTCAAAAAAATCCCAGTAAAATTATCAAAATATCCCAAAAATTGGATTTCCTGTCAAAATTCAGCTTAAAATATTATTCCTATGATATGTCAATACATGTGAAGTCAAAATACGTAGAGAAAATTGTCAACTGATGTAACATGTTTATAAACATATTCCAAAAATTCCCAGGTAAATTATCAAAAAACAATGAAATGATCCAAAAATTGTCTTTATAATGATAACATATTAATGAGATACACAATAATGTACAGTTTTCCCCCGGCTGTGTCCGGTTATTTCCCGGCGGTTATTTTTCTCTAACAATGGTACCGCTCTGATTTAATAGAGTGTTCTTGGTTATACTATTGCCTCATTAGTGCGGTTGGCATGAGGGATGAGCGGGGCAACATTGGAGATGAGATATAACATATTATTGAGATACACGATAATGTCCATTTTTTTCCTTGCTGTGTCCAGTCATTTCCCGGTGGTTATTTCCCGCTCTGATTTATTAGAGTGTTATTGGTTATACTATTGCCTCATTAGTGAGGTTGGCATAAGAGATGAGCGGGAAAACATTGGAGATGTAGATATGATAACATATTATTGAGATACACAATAATGTCCAGTTTTTTCCCGGCTGTGTCCAATTATTTCCCGGCGGTTATTTTCCTCCAACAATGATTTAATAGAGTGTTATTGGTTATACAATTGCTCATTAATGAGGTTGACATGAGGGATGACCGGAAAACATTGGAGATGAGATATGATAACATACTATTGAGATACACAATAATGTCCAGTTTTTTCCCGGCTGTGTCCAGTTATTTCCCAGCAGTTATTTTCCTCTAACACTGGTACCGCTCTGATTTAATAGGGTGTTATTGGTTATACTATTGCCTCATTAATGAGGTTAACATGAGGAAAGACCAGGAAAACATTGGAGTTGAGATATGATAACATATTATTGAGTTACACAATAATGTCCAGTTTTTTCACGGCTGTGTCCAGTTATTTCCCGGCGGTTATTTTCCAGTAACAATGGTACCGCTCTTATTTAATAGAGTGTTATTGGTTATACTATTGCCTCATAAGTGAGGTTGGCATGAATGATGAGCGAGAAAACATTGGAGATGAGATATGATAACATATTATTGAGATACACAACAATGTTCATTTTTCCCCCAGCTGTGTCCAGTTATTTCCCGGCGGTTATTTTCCTCTAACAATGGTACCGCTCTGATTTAATAGAGTGTTATTGGTTATACTATTGCCTCATTAATGAGGTTGACATGAGGGGTGACCGGGAAAACATTGGAGTTGAGATATGATAACATATTATTGAGCAACACAAGAATGTTCATTTTTCCCCAGCTGTGTCCAGTTATTTCCCGGCGGTTATTTTCCTCTAACAATGGTACCGCTCTGATTTAATAGAGTGTTACTGGTTATACTATTGCCTCATTAGTGAAGTTGGTATGAGAGACGAGCGGGAAAACATTGCAGATGAGATATGATAACATATTATTGAGATACACAATAATGTCCAGTTTTTTCCCGGCTGTGTCCAATTATTTCCCGGCGGTTATTTTCCTCTAACAATGGTACCGCTCTGATTTAATAGAGTGTTATTGGTTATAATATTGCCTCATTAGTTAGGTTAGCATGAGAGATGAGCGGGAAAATATTGGAGATGAGATATGATAACATATTATTGAGATACACAAAAACGTGCACTTTTTTCCCGGCTGTGTCCAGTCATTTTCCGGCGTTTATTTTTATCTAACAATGGTTACGCTCTGATTTAATAGAGTGTTATTGGTTATACTATTGCCTCATTAATGAGGTTGACATGAGGGATGACCGGGAAAACATTGGAGTTGAGATATGATAACATATTATTGAGCAACACAAGAATGTTCATTTTTCCCCAGCTGTGTCCAGTTATTTCCCGGCGGTTATTTTCCTCTAACAATGGTACCGCTCTGATTTAATAGAGTGTTACTGGTTATACTATTGCCTCATTAGTGAAGTTGGTATGAGAGACGAGCGGGAAAGCATTGCAGATGAGATATGATAACATATTATTGAGATACACAATAATGTCCAGTTTTTTCCCGGCTGTGTCCAATTATTTCCCGGCGGTTATTTTCCTCTAACAATGGTACCGCTCTGATTTAATAGAGTGTTATTGGTTATAATATTGCCTCATTAGTTAGGTTAGCATGAGAGATGAGCGGGAAAATATTGGAGATGAGATATGATAACATATTATTGAGATACACAAAAACGTGCACTTTTTTCCCGGCTGTGTCCAGTCATTTTCCGGCGTTTATTTTTATCTAACAATGGTTACGCTCTGATTTAATAGAGTGTTATTGGTTATACTATTGCCTCATTAATGAGGTTGACATGAGGGATGACCGGGAAAACATTGGAGTTGAGATATGATAACATATTATTGAGCAACACAAGAATGTTCATTTTCCCCCAGCTGTGTCCAGTTATTTCCCGGCGGTTATTTTCCTCTAACAATGGTACCGCTCTGATTTAATAGAGTGTTACTGGTTATACTATTGCCTCATTAGTGAAGTTGGTATGAGAGACGAGCGGGAAAGCATTGCAGATGAGATATGATAACATATTATTGAGATACACAATAATGTCCAGTTTTTTCCCGGCTGTGTCCAATTATTTCCCGGCGGTTATTTTCCTCTAACAATGGTACCGCTCTGATCTAATAGTGTTATTGGTTATAATATTGCCTCATTAGTTAGGTTGGCATGAGAGATGAGCGGGAAAATATTGGAGATGAGATATGATAACATATTATTGAGATACACAAAAACGTGCACTTTTTCCCCGGCTGTGTCCAGTCATTTTCCGGCGTTTATTTTCTTCTAACAATGGTACCGCTCTGATTTAATAGAGTGTTATGGGTTAAACTATTGCCTCATTAGTGAGGTAGGCATGAGCGATGAGCGGGAAAACATTGGAGATGAGATATGATAACATATTATTGAGATACACAATAATGTCCACTTTTTTCCCGGCTGTGTCGTTATTTCCCGGCGGTTATTTTCCTGTAACAATGGTACCGCTCTGATTTAATAGAGTGTTATTGGTTATACTATTGCCTCATTAATGAGGTTGACATGAGGGATGAGCGGGAAAACATTGGAGTTGAGATATGATAACATATTATTGAGATACACAATAATGTCCAGTTTTTCCCCGGCTGTGTCCAGTTATTTCACGGCGGTTATTTTCCTGTAAAAATGGTACCGCTCTGATTTAATAGTGTTATTGGTTATACTATTGCATCATTAGTGTGGTTGGCATGAGAGATGAGCGGGAAAACATTGGAAATGAGATATGATAACATATTATTGAGATACACAATAATGTCCAGTTTTTCCCCGGCTGTGTCCAGTTATTTCCCGTTGGTGATTTTTCTCTAACAATGGTACCGCTCTGATTTAATAGAGTGTTATTGGTCATACTATTGCCTCATTAATGAGGTTGACATGAGGATGAGCGGGAAAACATTGGAGATGAAATATGATAACATATTATTGAGATACACAATAATGTCCAGTTTTTCCCCGGCTGTGTCCAGTTATTTCCCAGCAGTTATTTTCCTCTAACAATGGTATCGCTCTGATTTAATAGGGTGTTATTGGATATACTGTGTCCAGTTATTTCCCGGCGGTTATTTTCCTATAACAATGGTGCAGATCTGATTTAATACATTGTTATTGGTCATACTATTGCCTCATTAATAAGGTTCACATGAGAGATGAGCGGGAAAACATTGGAGATGAGATATGCTAACATATTATTAAAGATGGGTTGAGCACAATACAAGGCAATGTTTACAGTTTATGTTTATAGGAATATATTGGCCACGGCTTCAACAAAATAAAATGTAAAACATATTCATGTACTTTATGAACCCTGGGTACAGCAGTTCACAAAGACAAATGTACCTAATATAAAAGATAAAATGTGTAGTTAATTAAACATATGTATGTACTTAATGAACCCTGGGTACAGCAGTTCACAAAGACAAATGTACCTAATTGAAAGCTCTTGCATTGAAAATGTCAAAATTCTTATTAACTACACAATAAGTAATTGCTGTGACCGCGAAAAACTGCCGCCACCGTGTGGAGATCCCGAAAGTGGACTGCTGTAAACTCTGTTGAAGCCGCGACAGAAGAACCCGACTGAAACCGATGAAATCCCATGCTCTGAAAAATAACAAGAGGGCCATGATGGCCCTATATCGCTCACCTGAGTAAATTTGAACCATTACTAGAGAAGAGGGCCAAGATGGCCTTAAAGCGATCACCTGAGTACTGGCACATTATCGAACTAATTCGAAATCTTATGGTCATATACAATCTGTGCAAGTTTGGTTAAGATTGTTCATGAAATGTGGACTCTGTTGTATATAACAACATTGATATAGACAGTTTAAGACAATGACAAAGTTTGGTAAAGATCAAATACAAAATCAAGGTGCTCGAGAGTAACACCTTGGGCAGAGCCAAATGTGACCCCAGGGCTACATGTAATATATGAGAGCTGTGTGACTTGTGGTTTTAGAGAAGAAGATTTTTTAAGTTTTTCCCAATACAAGTCTATGTAAAACGTGACCCCAGGGGCAGGGTCAAATGTGAATCCAGGGTCACCATTTGAACAAACTTGGTAAAGGACCATGAGAGTATAGTAAATACAAAATATTAAACCTCTGGCTCTTGTAGTTTCAGAGAAGAAGACTTTAATGTGTTTCCTATATACGTCTATGTAAAACTGTGACCCTCGGAGTGGGGTCAAATTTTACCCCAGGGTCACCATTTGAACAAACTTGGTCGAGGACAATTATCTTATAGTAAATGCAAAATATTAAACCTCTGGCTCTTGCAGTTTCAGAGAGGATTGTTTTTTTCCTATATACATGTCTATATAAAACTGTGACCCCTGGGGTGTGGCCAAGTTTGACAAGAGGGTCACCATTTGAACAAACTTGGTAGAGGATCATAAGCTTATAGCAAATGCAAAATATTAAACCTCTGGCTCTTGCAGTTCCAGAGAAGTTTTTTTAAGTTTTTCCCTATACATCTCTATGTAAAACATGTGACCCTTGGGGCGGGGCCAAATGTGACCCGAGGGTCACCATTAGAACAAACTTGGTAAAGGACCATAAGCTTATAGTAAATGCAAAATATCAAACCTCTGGCTTTTGTAGTTTCCGAGAAGATTTTTTAATTTTGTTTCCTATATAAGCCTATGTAAAACTGTGACCCCCGGGGCGGGGACAAATTTGACCCTAGGGTCACCATTTGAACAAACTAAGTAGAGGACCATAAGCTGATGCTACATGTAATACATGAGAGCTCCGTGCCATATGGTTCCAGAGAAGAAGATTTTTTTCAGTTTTTCCCTATAAAAGCCTATGTAAAACTGTGACCCCCGGGGCGGGGCCAAATGTGACCCCTGGGTCACCATTTGAACAAACTTGGTAGAGGACCATACGCTTATAGCAAATGCAAAATATTAAACCTCTGGCTCTGGCAGTTTCAGAGAAGATTTTTTAGGTTTTTCCCTATACATGTCTATGTAAAACATGTGACCCTTGGGGCGGGGCCAACTGTGACCCGAGGGTCACAATTTGAACAAAATTGGTAAAGGACCATAAGCTTATAGTAAATGCAAAATATCAAACCTCTGGCTCTTGTAGTTTCCGAGAAGAAGATTTTTAAAAAATATATATATATGTAAGTCTATGTAAAACTGCGACCCCCGGGGCGGGAATAAATTTGACCCCAGGGTCACTATTTGAACAAACTTAGTAGAGGACCATAAGCTGATGCTACATGTAATACATGAGACCTCTGTGCCTTGTGGTTTCAGAGAAGAAGATTTTTTAAAGTTTTTTCCTATATGTCTATATGAAAAACATGCAAAATCTCAATATACAAACTTTGGACCCCCGGGGCATAGTCATTTTTGACCCCGGGGACTTCATTTGAACAAACTTGATAGTCGAGGCGTTGGCGATCATTTTAAAAGAAAAACTGTTGAAATCTGTCCAGCTGTTCTTGAGAAGAAGATTTTTTAAGGTTTCGACCATATATGGTAATGGTGGCCATCTTGGATTTCGCGCTGACCTAATTTTAACAAATCTAAAACGCATTTATCTAAGGATCATACACATGAAGTTTGGTCAAAATTGACCACGCGGTTTCTGAGGAGAAGTCGTTTGAAGCAAAAGTTAACGACGGCGGACGACGACGACGACGGACGACGGACGAAGAGTGATCCCAATAGCTCACCTTTGAGCCTTCGGCTCAGGTGAGCTAAAAACAAGAGGCCCAAGCGGGCCTGTGGACGCTCTACTGGCTAACGTATTAATGAGGCAAAATATAGCATTTTTAACTAAATCAAGAGCCATAACTCCTCTGTTACTGGTCCGACTAGTTCAACATAGAGCTGAAAAAAAAGAGTAAAAAAAAAGAAAATTAAATATAAAAAGAAGTCATAAAATCTGGTAAAGTTTGGCAAAGATCAGATGCAAAATGAAGGCCCTATCGTAAGACGAAGCAAAATGTAGCATTGTGAACTAAATCAAGGGCCATATCTCCGCTGTTACTGGTCCGATATGAATGGTTTTCGAACTTGTTCGAGCTAACATTGATATTAACAATCTGATAAAGTTTGGTAAAGATCGGATGAACAATGAAGCCCCTATCGTCTTAACGAGGCAAAATATAGCATGTTTAACTAAATCAAGGGCAATAACTCCGCTGTTAATGGTCAAATCTAGCTGGTTTTCGTAAATGTACGAGCTGCCATTGATATTAATAATCTGTGCAAGTTTGGTAACGATCAAATAATAAATGAAGGTGCTAGAGCGTTAACAAGGCAGAACATAGCAATTTTCAGAAAAGACAAGGGCCATTACTCCGGTGTTACTAATCCGATTTGGCTGGTTTTCGAACTTGTCCGAGTTTTTATTGATATTAACAATCTGTGCAAGTTTGGTAACAATCAAATAATAAATGAAGGAGCTAGAGCGTTCACAAGGCAGAAAATAGCAATTTTCAGAAAAAAAGGGCCATAACTCCGGTATTACTGATCCGATTTGGTTGGTTTTCGAACTTGTCCGAGCTTTCATTGATATTAACAATCTGTGCAAGTTTGGCAACGATCAAATAATAAATGAAGTTGCTAGAGAGTTCACAAGGCAAACAAGAGGCCCAAGAGGGCCTGTGGACGCTCTACTGGCTAATATGGCTCTTATGACATCAATGAAGCGAGTGACTATCGTCTTAAAGAGGCAAAATATAGCATTTTTAACTATATCAAGAGCAGTAACTCCGTCATTACTGGTTTGATCTGGCTGGTTTTCCAAGTTGGCCAGTAGAGATAATAAAAAAAAAAAAAAATAAAAAAAAAAAAAATAAAAAAAAAATAAAAAAAAAATATATGAAAAAATAAAAATAAAAAAAAAATAAAATAAAAAATAAAGAAATTTAAAAAATTAAAACAAGCGTTGATGTAAAACTGTGACCCCCGGGGCGGGGCCAGATGTGACCCCAGGGTCAGCATTTGAACAAAATTGGTAAAGGACCATAAGCTTATAATAATTGTAAAATATCAAACCTCTGGCTCTTGTAGTTTCAGAGAAGAAGATTTTTTAAGTTTTTCCCTATACATGTCTATGTAAAACATGTGACCCTTGGGGCGGGACCAAATGTGACCACAGGGTCACCATTTGAACAAACTTGGTAAAGGACCATAAGCTTATAATAATTGTAAAATATCAAACCTCTGGCTCTTGTAGTTTCCGAGAAGAAGATTTTTTAAAAAAAAATCCTATATAAGTCTATGTAAAACTGTGACCCTCGGGGCGGGGACAAATTTGACCCCAGGGTCACCATTTGAACAAACTTAGTAGAGGACCATAAGCTGATGCTACAAGTAATACATGAGAGCTCTGTGCCTTGTGGTTTCAGAGAAGAAGATTTTTTAAACTTTTTTCCTATATGTCTATATGAAAAACATGCAAAACCTCAATATACAAACTTTGGACCCCGAGGCACGGCCATTTTTGACACCGGGGACTTTATTTGAACAAACTTGATAGTCTAGGCGTTGACGATCATTTTAAAAGAAAAACTGTTGAAATCTGTCAAGCGGTTCTGGAGAAGATTTATTAAGGTTTCGACCATATATGGTAATGGCAGCCATCTTGGATGTAGCGCCGACCTAATTTTAACAAATCTAAAAAGCATTCATCTAAGGATCATCCATTTGAAGTTTGGTCAAAATTAGCTAAGCGGTTTCTGACGAGAAGTCGTTTGAAGAATTCCCTATACATGTCTATGTAAAACATGTGACCCTTGGGGCGGGGCCAAATGTGACCCTAAGGTCACCATTTGAACAAACTTGGTAAAGGACCATAAGCTTATAGTAAATGCAAAATATCAAACCTCTGGCTGTTGAAGTTTCTGAGAAGAAGATTTTTTAAAAAAAAATCCTTTTTAAGTCTATGTAAAACTGCGACCCCCGGGGCGGGGACAAATTTGACCCCAGGGTCACCATTTGAACAAACTTAGTAGAGGACCATAAGCTGATGCTACATGTAATACATGAGAGCTCTGTGCCTTGTGGTTTCAGAGGAGAAGATTTTTTAAAGTTTTTTCCTATATGTCTATATGAAAAACATGCAAAACCTCAATATACAAATTTTGGACCCCCGGGGCACGGCCATTTTTGACCCCAGGGACTTTATTTGAACAAACTTGATAGTCTAGGCGTTGGCGATCATTTTAAAAGAAAAACTGTTGAAATCTGTCCAGCGGTTCTGGAGAAGAAGATTTTTTAAGGTTTCGACCATATATGGTAATGGCAGCCATCTTGGATGTAGCGTTGAACTAATTTTAACAAATCTAAAAAACATTCATCTAAGGATCATGCACGTGAAGTTTGGTCAAAATTAGCCAAGCGGTTTCTGAGGAGAAGTCGTTTGAAGAAAAGTTAACGGACGACAGACGACAGACAGACGACAGACGACAGACGACGGACGACGGACAACACAGCATCCCATAAGCTCTGCTGGCCCTTGGCCCTTGGCCAGCAGAGCTAAAAATAGCAATTTTCAGAAAAAAAACAAGGGCCATTACTCCGGTGTTACTGATCCGATTAGGCTGGTTTTCGAACTTGTCCGAGGTTTCTTTGATATTAATAATCTGTGCAAGTTTGGTAAAGATCAAATAATAAATGAAGGCAATAGAGTGTTCACAAGGCTAAATATGGCATTTACAGCAAAACAAGGGCCATAACTCTGGTGAAATTATTCCGATCTAGCTGGTTTTCGAATTTGCCCGAGCTTTCATTGATATAAAGATACTGGCAAAGTTTCGTAAAGATTCGATTAATAATGAAGGCCCTAGAGTGTTCACAAGGCAAAAGTAAACGGACGACGGACAACTCGCCATCCCATAAGCTCTGCTGTCCTTCGGCCAGTAGAGCTAATAAAAACAAATTAAAAATATTCCAGTTTCGAGGTTGGGGAGAGGAGGCCGGGGGACGAGGTTGGGCGGGCAACATGTGTAAGAATTGACAAAAACACAGAAAATATGTAAAAAAAAAGTTTCGAGTGGGGGGTGGGGGGAGAGGCCGACAGTGGGGGAGGGGGCAACATATATGTGTCAATGCTATGTGTAAGAATTGACTAAAACAACACAGAAATATTTCAAAAACAAGAGGCCCAAGAGGGCCTGTGGACGCTCTACTGGCTCAAGATAAAGTTTATGTATAAGGGGCCATAAGTCTTTCAAAAATAATTCAACCAGAACATGGCAATGACAGGTGCAACTAGGCTTAGTACTGATCATTCTCGCCAAGATTCGCTGAAAGGCAAAGAGTTCAGAAGAGACTAATCTGGACAAAGTTTGTGTATTAAAACATTTAAAGGGTCACAACTCTGCCAAAAATCATTCAACCGAAATATGGCGATGATATGCACAACTAGGCTTGATAATGATCATCCTTGTCAAGTTTCGTCTATATTCAGCCAGGGGTTCAGGAGAACTAGCCCGGAAAAAAATGTGGTATCAAAATCCTTCAAAGGGCCATAACTCTGCCAAATATCTGTAAAACGGAACGTGACAATGACATGCACAACTAGGCTTGGTGCTGATCATCCCTGCAAAGTTTCATTGAAATCTGGCGAGGGGTTCAGGAGAAGTAGATCAGACAAAGTTTGTGTATTAAAACCTTTAAAGGGCCATAATTCTGCCAAAAAATATCATTTAACCGGAATACGCCAATGATTTGCAAAACTAGACATGGAATTGATCATCCCTAAAAAGCTTCGTTTAAATCCGGCCAGAGGTTCAGGAGAACTAGTCAGAACAAAGTTTGTGTATTAAAACCTTTAAAGGGCCCTAACTCCGCCAAAAATCATTCAACCGGAACACGGCGATGATGTGCACAACTAGATAAATAATCGATCATCCCTAAAAAGTTTCGTTTAATCTGGCCAGGGGTTCAGGAGAACTAGTCAGAACAAAGTTTGTGTATTAAAACCTTTAAAGGGCTATAACTCTGTCAAAATCATTCAACTGGAACACGGTGACTATGTACAACTAGGCTTGGTACTGATCATCCCTGCAAAGTTTCAATGAAATCCGGCCAAATGAAGGCCCTTTCGTCTTAATGAGGCCACGATACAGCATATTTCAGAAAATAAAGGGCCATGACTTCGATGTAAATTGTTCAGTCTAGATGGTTTTCGAACTCGTCCAAGCTTTCATCGATATTAACAATCTGGCAAAGTTTGGATGAAAGATGAAGGCCCTATCATCTTAACGAGGCAAAATATAGGATTTTTAACTAAATCAAGAGCCATAACTCCACTTTTACTGGTCCGATCTGGCTGGTTTTCGAACTTGACTGAGCTTTCATTGATATGAACAATCTCGTAAAGTTTCATAAAGATCGCATGAAAAATGAAGGCCCTATAATCTTAACGAGTCAAAATATAGCATTTTTAACTAAATCAAGGGCCATAACTCATCCGTTACTGTCCGATCTGGCTTGTTTTCGAAATAATCTGAGCTGTCATTGATATAAACAATCAGGTAAAGTTTTGTAAAGATCAGATGAAAGATGAAGGCCCTATCGAATTAACGAGGCAAAATATCGCATTTTTAACTAAATCAAGGGTCATAACTCTGCTGTTACTGGTCAGATCTGGCTGGTCTTAGAAAATGTCCGAGCTTTCATTTATATAAACAATCTGGTAAAGTTTGGTAAAGATCGAATGAAAGATAAAGGCCCTGTCGTCTTAACGAGTCAAAATATAGCATTTTTAACTAAATCAAGGACCATAACTCCGCTGTTAATGGTCCGATCTAGCTGGTCGTCGAATTTGACCGAGCTTTCATTAATATAAACAATCTGGTAAAGTTTGGTAAAGATTGGATGAAAGATGAAGGCCCTATTGTCTTAATGACGCAAAATATAGCATTTTTAACTAAATCAAAGGCAATAACTCCGCTGTTAATGGTCAGATCTAGCTGGTTTTCGAACTGTCCGAGCTTTCATTGATATTAACAATCTGTGCAAGTTTGGTAAAAATCAAATAATAAATGAAGGTGCTAGAGTGTTCACAAGGCTTAATATGGCATTTTTCAGCAAAACAAGCGTCAGAACTCCGTTGAAATTATTTCGATCTTGCCGGTTTTCGAACTTGTTCAAGCTTTCATTGATATAAAGATACTGGCTAAGTTAAGTAAAGATCCGATTAATATTGAAGGCCCTAGAGTGTTCACAAGGCAGAAAATAGCATTTTTCAGAAAAAACAAGGGCCATAACTCCGGTGTTACTGATCTGATTTAGCTGGTTTTCGAACTTGTTCGAGCATTCATTGATATTAACAATCTGTGGAAGTTTGGTAAAGATCAAATAATAAATGACGGTGCTAGAGTGTTCACAAGGCAGAAAATGCCATTTTTAAGAAAAACAAGGGCCATAACTCCGGTGTTACTGACCCAATTCAGCCGATTTTCAAACTCGTCCAAGCCATAATTGGTATTAACAATCTGTGCAAGTTTGGTAACGATCAAATAATAAATGAAGGTACTAGAGCGTTCACAAGGCAGAAAACAGCAATTTTCAGAAAAATCAAGGGCCATAACTCCGGTGTTACTGATCCGATTTGGCTGGTTTTCGAACTTGTCCAAGCCTTCATTAATATTAACAATATCGGCTAGTAGAGCTAAAAATAATAAAAGAAAGTGTGGATGGGTGGGGGTTGGGTGTTGGAAGAGGGAGCCCATGCCCCAATATGGGTGAGGTGTGAATAAATCCCAAACCAAAATTATAGATATATACATGCTTACATGTAAACCTAGATCTGCCTTTATTGCACATTTTATGGGCCATCACAATTTGGGTTCCATGGGAGCCCAGAATTTGCAGGACAAAATTATTTACGCAACCCTTTACAACATACTATAAGGAAACCAATTCCCAAATTTAGTTCAGCTAGGACAAGAAATGTAAGTGATATAGACCTGTAAACACAGCTTACACGCAAAATTTGTTGTGAAATAGACACATTTTAAGGGCTATCAGAATCTGGGTTCCATGGGAGCCCAGGGGTCATAGGCACCAAAATTACTTAAGCAGCCCTTAAGATAATGCTATAAGGAAGGAAGCTCATGGCCAAATTTGGTTGTACTAGGGTAAGAAATGTAAGAGATATAGGCTTGTAAACACAGCTTACACGCAAAATTTGATGTGAAATGGGACACATTTTATGGGCTATCATAATTTGGGTTCCATGGGAGCCCATTGGTTACAGGAACCAAAATTGCTTATGCAGCCTTTAAGATAATGCTGTAAGGAAGCCCATGGCCGAATTTGTTTGTGCCAGGATAAGAAATGTAACAGTTATAGACTTGTAAACACAGCTTACACGCACACCTTGATATGGGACGCCGACGCCGACCCCGGGGTGATTACATAAGTTCTCTTATTCTTCGAATAGTCGAGCTAAAAACAAAACAACATACAAGCCAAATACTGCATCAACAAAAACAACAACAAAACAAAAACAACATACAAGCCAAATACTGCATTAACAACGACAAAACAACAGTGAAGTTGATATGACTGGAACAACAATTACAACAACAACAGGATCAACATATAATTAAAGAACAGCAACACCCAAGCCAAATACTGAATCAACAATGACAACAACAAAACAACAGTGAAATCGATATGACTGGAACAACAACAGGATCAACATATAATCAAACAATAACAACCAAGCCAAAAAATTAATCAACAATGACAACAACAGTAAAGTCGATATTTCCGGAACAACAACAACAGGTTCAACCAAAAATCAATCGACTAAAAAAAAAAAGAAGCTAAATACTGAATCAACAATGACAACAACAAAACAAAGTGAAGTAGATATCACTGGGACAACAACAACATGATCAACCAAAACTCAAACCACTAAAAAAAAGCAAGCTAAATACTGAATCAAGTATGACAACAACAAAACAAATTGAAGTCGATATGACTGGGACAACAACAATAGGATCAACATATAATCAAACGACAAAATACATTCAAGCCAAATACTGAATCAACAAAGACAAAAAAACAACAGTGGAGTCGATGGAACAACAACAGGATCAACATATTAACAACAACAGCTTGATAGGGAATCAACAATGACAACAACAATACAACAGTGAAGTTGATATGACTGGAACAACAACAACAACAACAACAACAGGGTCTACATATAATCAAACAACAAAAAACACACAAGCCAAATACTGAATCAACAATGACAACAACAAAGTCGATATGACTGGAACAACAACAACAACAACAACAACAACAACAACAACATCAGAATCAACACATAATCAAACAAAAACAACACCCAAGATAATTACTGAATCAACAATGACAATAACAAAACAACAGTCAAGTCAATATGACTGGAAAAACAACAAGAGGACCAACATATTAAACAACAACAAGAACACCCACGCTGAATAAGGAATACAACAGTGAAGTCGATATGACTGGAACAACAACAACAGGATCAACATATAATCAAACAACAACAACACCCAAGCCAAATACTGAATCAACAATGACAAAAACAATACAACAGTGAAGTTGATATGACTGGAACAACAGCAGGATCAACATATAATCAAGCAACAACAACACCCAAGCCAAATACTAAATCAACAATGACAACAACAAAACAACCGTGAAGTCGATGGAACAACAACAACAGGACAAACATATTAGCACAACTACACCCATGACAAATAAGGAATCAACAATGACAACAAAAAAACAACAACAGTAAAATCGATAGGACTGAAACAACAACAACAGGATCAACATATAATCAAACAACAACAACAACCAAGCCAAATACTGAATTCAACAATGACAACAACAAGACAATAGTGAAGTCAATGGAACAGCAACAACAGGACCAACATATTAACAACAACTACACCCAAGCCGAATAGGGAATCAACAATGACAACAACAAAACAACAGTGATGTCGATATGACTGAAACACAACAACAACAGGATTAACATACAATCAAACAACAACAACAACATCCAAGCCAATTACTGCATCAACAATAACAACAACAAAACAACAGTGAAATCGATATGAATGAAAACAACAACAACAGAATCAACATATAATCAAACAACAACAACACCCAAACCAAATACAACAATGACAACAAAACAAGAGGCCCAAGAGGGCCTGTGGACGCTCTACTGGCTAACATTGCTCTTACAACATCAATGAAGCGAGTGACTGCCATTTACGTCTTTTTGAAAGTTTCGGGCAAAAAACAGCTTTTTAACTAAATCAAGGGCCATAACTAAAGAATCTGGTAAAGTTTGGTAAAGATCAGACGAAAAATGAAGGCCCTACCGTATTAATGAGGCAAAATATAGCATTTTTAACTAAAGCAAGAGCCATAACACCTATGTTACTGGTCCGACTGGTCCAACATAGAGCTAAAAAATTGAATAATTTAAAAAAAAAAAAAAAAATAATAATAATAATAAAAAAAAAATAAAATAAATAAATCAATAAAAATCAATAATAATAATAATAATAATAATAATAATATAAAAAAAGAAAGTCATAAAATCTGGTAAAGTCTGGCAAAGATCAGATGCAAAATGGAGGCCCTATCATATGACGAGGCAAATTATAGCATTTTTAACATTCCAACAACATCCAAGCCAAATACTGAATCAGCAATGACAACACCAAAACAACAGTGAAGTCAATATGACTGAAACAGCAACAACAACAACAACAACAACAGTATCAACATATTAATCACCACCAACGACATCCAAGCCAAATACTGAATCAACAATGACAACCAAACAACAGTGAAGTCAATATGACTGAAAAAAACAACAACAACAGGATCAACATATTAATCACCACCAACAACATCAAAGCCAAATACTGAGTCAACAATGACAACAACAAAACAACAGTGAAGTCAACATGACTGAAACAACAACAACAACAGGATCAACATATTAATCACCACCAACAATATCCAAGACAAATACTGAATCAACAATGACAACAACTAAACAACAGCGAAGTCAATATGACTGAAACAACAACAAAAACAGGATCAACATAGTAATCACCACCAACAACATCCAAGCCAAATACTGAATCAACAATGACAACAACCAAACCACAGTCAAGTCAATATGACTGAAACAACAACAACAACAACAGTATCAACATATTAATCACCACCAACAACATCCAAGACAAATACTGAATCAACAATAACAACAAAACAACACTGAAGTCAACATGACTGAAACAACAACAACAGGATCAACATATTAATCACCACCAACTACATCCAAGTCAAATACTGAATCAACAATGACAACAACAAAACAACAGTGAAGTCAATATGACTGAGTCAACAACAACAACAGTATCAACATATTAATCACCACCAACAACATCCAAGCCAAATACTCAATCAACAATGACAACAACAGTGAAGTTGATATGACTGAAACAACAACAACAGGATCAACATATTAATCACACTAACAAGATCCAAGCCAAATACTGACTCAACAATGACAACAACAAAACAACAGTGAAGTCAACATAACTGAAACAACAACAACAGGATCAACAATTAAACACCACCAACAACATCCAAGCCAAATACTGAATCTACAATGACAACAATAAAACAACAGTGAAGTCAATATAACTGAAACAACAACAACAACAACAACAGGATCAACAAAATATAACTGAAACAACAACAGGATCAACAATTAAACACCTACAACAACATCCAAGCTAAATACTGAATCAACAATGACAACAACAGTGAAGTCAATATGACTGAAACAACAACAACAACAGGATCAACATATTAATCAGCACCAACAAAATCCAAGCCAAATACTGAATCAACAATGACAACAACAAAACAACAGTGAAGTCAATATGACTGGAACAAAAACAACAGGATCAACATAATAATCACCACCAACAACACCCAATCCAAATACTGAATCAACAATGACAACAACAAAACAACAGTGAAGTCAATATGACTGAAACAATAACAACAACAGGATCAACATATTAATCACCACAAACAACATCACAAGCCAAATACTGAATCAACAATGACAACAACAAAACAACAGTGAAGTCAATATGACTGAAACAACAACAACAACAGTATCGACATATTAATCACCACCAACATCCAAGCCAAATACTGAATCAACAATGACAACAACTAAACAACAGTGAAGTCAATATGACTGAAACAACAACAACAACAGGATCAACATATTTATCACCACCAACAACATCCAAGCCAAATACTGAATCAACAATGACAACAACTAAACAACAGTGAAGTCAATATGACTGAAACAACAACAACAGGACCAACATATTAATCACCACCAACAACATCCAAGCCAAATACTGAATCAACAATAACAAAAACAATACAACAGTGAAGTTGATATGACTGGAACAACAGCAGGATCAACATATAATCAAGCAACAACAACACCCAAGCCAAATACTAAATCAACAATGACAACAACAAAACAACCGTGAAGTCGATGGAACAACAACAACAGAACAAACATATTAGCCAAGACAAATAAGGAATCAACAATGACAACAAAAAAACAACAACAGTAAACTCGATATGACTGAAACAACAACAACAACAACAACAGGATCAACATATAATCAAACAACAACAACAACCAAGCCAAATACTGAATTCAACAATGACAACAACAAGACAATAGTGAAGTCAATGGAACAGCAACAACAGGACCAACATATTAACAACAACTACACACAAGCCGAATAGGGAATCAACAATGACAACAACAAAACAACAGTGATGTCGATATGACTGAAACACAACAACAACAGGATTAACATACAATCAAACAACAACAACAACATCCAAGCCAATTACTGCATCAACAATGACAACAACAAAACAACAGTGAAATCGATATGAATGAAAACAACAACAACAGAATCAACATATAATCAAACAACAACAACACCCAAACCAAATACAACAATGACAACAAAACAAGAGGCCCAATAGGGCCTGTGGACGCTCTACTGGCTAACATGGCTCTTACATCAATGAAGCGAGTGACTGCCATTTACGTCTTTTTGAAAGTTTCGGGCAAAAAACAGCTTTTTAACTAAATCAAGGGCCATAACTAAAGAATCTGGTAAAGTTTGGTAAAGATCAGACGAAAAATGAAGGCCCTACCGTATTAATGAGGCAAAATATAGCATTTTTAACTAAATCAAGAGCCATAACACCTATGTTACTGGTCCGACTGGTCCAACTTAGAGCTAAAAAATAGAATAATTTAAAAAAAATAAAATAATAATAATAATAATAAAAAATAAATAAAATAAATCAATAAAAATCAATAATAATAATAATAATAATAATATAAAAAAAGAAAGTCATAAAATCTGGTAAAGTCTAGCAAAGATCAGATGCAAAATGAAGGCCCTATCATATAACGAGGCAAATTATAGCATATTTAACATTCCAACAACATACAAGCCAAATACTGAATCAGCAATGACAACACCAAAACAACAGTGAAGTCAATATGACTGAAACAGCAACAACAACAAAAACAACAACAGTATTAACATATTAATCACCACCAACGACATCCAAGCCAAATACTGAATCAACAATGACAACCAAACAACAGTGCAGTCAATATGACTGAAAAAAACAACAACAACAGGATCAACATATTAATCACCACCAACAACATCAAAGCCAAATACTGAATCAACAATGACAACAACTAAACAACAGTGAAGTCAACATGACTGAAACAACAACAACAACAGGATCAACATATTAATCACCACCAACAATATCCAAGCCAAATATTGAATCAACAATGACAACAACTAAACAACAGTGAAGTCAATATGACTGAAACAACAACAACAACAACAGGATCAACATAGTAATCACCACCAACAACATCCAAGCCAAATACTGAATCAACAATGACAACAACCAAACCACAGTCAAGTCAATATGACTGAAACAACAACAACAACAACAGTATCAACATACTAATCACCACCAACAACATCCAAGACAAATACTGAATCAACAATAACAACAAAACAACACTGAAGTCAATATGACTGAAACAACAACAACAGTATCAACATATTAATCACCACAAACAACATCCAAGCCAAATACTCAATCAACAATGACAACAACAGTGAAGTTGATATGACTGAAACCACAACAACAGGATCAACATATTAATCACACCAACAAGATCCAAGCCAAATACTGACTCAACAATGACAACAAAACAACAGTGAAGTCAACATAACTGAAACAACAACATCAGGATCAACAATTAAAACACCACCAACAACATCCAAGCCAAATACTGAATCTACAATGACAACAACAAAACAACAGAGAAGTCAATATGACTGAAACAACAACAATAACAACATGACCAACATATAATCACACCAACAACATCCAAGCCAAATACTGATTCAACAATGACAACCACCAAACAACAGTGAAGTCAATATGACTGGAAAAACAAAAACAACAAGATCAACACATTAATCACCACCAACAACATCCAAGCCAAATACTGAATCAACAATGACAACAACAAAACAACAGTGAAGTCTATATGACTGAAACAATAACAACAACAGGATCAACATATAAATCACCACCAACAACATCTAAGCCAAATATTGAATCGACAGTGATAACAACAAAACAACAGTGAAGTCAATATGACTGAAACAACAACAACAACAGGATCAACAAAATATAACTGAAACAACAACAACAACAACAACAACAGGATCAACAATTAAACACCACCAACAACATCCAAGCTAAATACTGAATCAACAATGACAACAACAGTGAAGTCAATATGACTGAAACAACAACAACAACAGGATCAACATATTAATCAGCACCAACAACATCCAAGCCAAATACTGAATCAACAATGACAACAACAAAACAACAGTGATGTTAATCTGACTGAAACAACAACAACAACAGGACCAACATATTAAACACCACCAACAACATCCAAGCCAAATACTGAATCTACAATGACAACAATAAAACAACAGTGAAGTCAATATAACTGAAACTACAACAACAACAACAACAGGATCAACAAAATATAACTGAAACAACTACAACAACAGGATCAACAATTAAACACCACCAACAACATCCAAGCTAAATACTGAATCAACAATGACAACAACAGTGAAGTCAATATGACTGAAACAACAACAACAACAGGATCAACATATTAATCAGCACCAACAACATCCAAGCCAAATACTGAATCAACAATGACAACAACAAAACAACAGTGAAGTCAATATGACTGGAACAAAAACAACAGGATCAACATAATACTCACCACCAACAACACCTAATCCTAATACTGAATCAACAATGACAACAACAAAACAACAGTGAAGTCAATATGACTGAAACAACAACAACAACAGGATCAACATATTAATCACCACAAACAACATCACAAGCCAAATACTGAATCAACAATGACAACAAAAAACAACAGTGAAGTCAATATGACTGAAACAACAACAACAACAGTATCGACATATTAATCACCACCAACATCCAAGCCAAATACTGAATCAACAATGACAACAACTAAACAACAGTGAAGTCAATATGACTGAAACAACAACAACAACAGGATCAACATATTAATCACCACCAACAACATCCAAGCCAAATACTGAATCAACAATGACAACAACTAAACAACAGTGAAGTCAATATGACTGAAACAACAACAACAACAGGACCAACATGTTAATCACCACCAACAACATCCAAGCCAAATACTGAATCAACAATGACAACAACTAAACCACAGTGAAGTCAATATGACTGAAACAACGACAACAACAGTATCAACATATTAATCACCACCAACAACACCCAAGCCAAATACTGAATCAACAATGACAACAACAAAACAACAGAGAAGTCAATATGACTGAAACAACAACAATAACAACATGACCAACATATAATCACACCAACAACATCCAAGCCAAATACTGATTCAACAATGACAACCACCAAACAACAGTGAAGTCAATATGACTGGAAAAACAACAACAACAAGATCAACACATTAATCACCACCAACAACATCCAAGCCAAATACTGAATCAACAATGACAACAACAAAACAACAGTGAAGTCTATATGACTGAAACAATAACAACAACAGGATCAACATATAAATCACCACCAACAACATCTAAGCCAAATATTGAATCGACAGTGATAACAACAAAACAACAGTGAAGTCAATATGACTGAAACAACAACAACAACAGGATCAACAAAATATAACTGAAACAACAACAACAACAACAACAACAACAGGATCAACAATTAAACACCACCAACAACATCCAAGCTAAATACTGAATCAACAATGACAACAACAGTGAAGTCAATATGACTGAAACAACAACAACAACAGGATCAACATATTAATCAGCACCAACAACATCCAAGCCAAATACTGAATCAACAATGACAACAACAAAACAACAGTGATGTTAATCTGACTGAAACAACAACAACAACAGGACCAACATATTAATCACCACCAACAACATCCAAGCCAAATACTGAATCAAAAATGACAACAACTAAACCACAGTGAAGTCAATATGACTGTACAACAACAAAAACATTATTAACATATTAATCACCACGAACAACATCCAAGCCAAATACTGAATCAACAATGACAATAATAAAACCACAGTGAAGTCAAAATGACTGAAACAACAACAACAACAGGATCAACATAGTAATCACCACCAACAACATCCAAGCCAAATACTGAAGTAACAATGACAACAACTAAACAACAGTGAAGTCAACATGACTGAAACAACAACAACAACACGATCAACATATTAATCACCACCAACAAAATCTAAGCCAAATACTTAATTAACAATGACAACAACCAAACCACAGTGAAGTCAATATGACTGAAACAACAACAGTATCAACATATTAATCACCAACAACAACATCCAAGCCAAATACTTAATCAACAATGACAACAACTAAACAACAATGAAGTCAACATGACTGAAACAACAACAACAACAGGATCAACATATTAATCACCACCAACACAATCTAAGCCAAATACTAAATTAACAACGACAACAACCAAACAACAGTGAAGTCAATATGACTGAAACAACAACAACAACAAAAACAGGATCAATAATTAATCGCCACCAACAACATCCAAGACAAATACTGAATCAACAATGACAACAATTAAACAACAGTGAAGTCAACATGACTGAAACCACAACAACAACGTGATAAACTAAACAACGGTGAAGTCAATATGACTGAAACAACAACAACAGTATCAACATATTAATCACCACCAACAACATCCAAGCCAAATACTGAATCAACAATGACAACAACAAAACAACAGTGATGTCAATATGACTGAAACAACAACAACAACAGCAGTATCAACATATTAATCTCCACCAACAACATCCAAGCCAAATACTGAATCAACAATGACAACAACTAAACCACAGTGAAGTCAATATGACTGAAACAACGACAACAACAGTATCAACATATTAATCACCACCAACAACACCCAAGCCAAATACTGAATCAACAATGACAACAACAAAACAACAGAGAAGTCAATATGACTGAAACAACAACAATAACAACATGACCAACATATAATCACACCAACAACATCCAAGCCAAATACTGATTCAACAATGACAACCACCAAACAACAGTGAAGTCAATATGACTGGAAAAACAACAACAACAAGATCAACACATTAATCACCACCAACAACATCCAAGCCAAATACTGAATCAACAATGACAACAACAAAACAACAGTGAAGTCTATATAACTGAAACAATAACAACAACAGGATCAACAAATAAATCACCACCAACAACATCTAAGCCAAATATTGAATCGACAGTGATAACAACAAAACAACAGTGAAGTCAATATGACTGAAACAACAACAACAACAGGATCAACAAAATATAACTGAAACAACAACAACAACAACAACAACAACAGGATCAACAATTAAACACCACCAACAACATCCAAGCTAAATACTGAATCAACAATGACAACAACAGTGAAGTCAATATGACTGAAACAACAACAACAACAGGATCAACATATTAATCAGCACCAACAACATCCAAGCCAAATACTGAATCAACAATGACAACAACAAAACAACAGTGATGTTAATCTGACTGAAACAACAACAACAACAGGACCAACATATTAATCACCACCAACAACATCCAAGCCAAATACTGAATCAAAAATGACAATAATAAAACCACAGTGAAGTCAATATGACTGTACAACAACAAAAACATTATTAACATATTAATCACCACGAACAACATCCAAGCCAAATACTGAATCAACAATGACAATAATAAAACCACAGTGAAGTCAAAATGACTGAAACAACAACAACAACAGGATCAACATAGTAATCACCACCAACAACATCCAAGCCAAATACTGAAGTAACAATGACAACAACTAAACAACAGTGAAGTCAACATGACTGAAACAACAACAACAACACGATCAACATATTAATCACCACCAACAAAATCTAAGCCAAATACTTAATTAACAATGACAACAACCAAACCACAGTGAAGTCAATATGACTGAAACAACAACAGTATCAACATATTAATCACCAACAACAACATCCAAGCCAAATACTTAATCAACAATGACAACAACTAAACAACAATGAAGTCAACATGACTGAAACAACAACAACAACAGGATCAACATATTAATCACCACCAACACAATCTAAGCCAAATACTAAATTAACAACGACAACAACCAAACAACAGTGAAGTCAATATGACTGAAACAACAACAACAACAAAAACAGGATCAATAATTAATCGCCACCAACAACATCCAAGACAAATACTGAATCAACAATGACAACAATTAAACAACAGTGAAGTCAACATGACTGAAACCACAACAACAACGTGATAAACATATTAATCACCACCAACAACATCCAAGCCAAATACTGAAGCAACAATAACAACAACTAAACAACGGTGAAGTCAATATGACTGAAACAACAACAACAGTATCAACATATTAATCACCACCAACAACATCCAAGCCAAATACTGAATCAACAATGACAACAACAAAACAACAGTGATGTCAATATGACTGAAACAACAACAACAACAGCAGTATCAACATATTAATCTCCACCAACGACATCCAAGCCAAATAATGAATCAACAATGAAAACAACCAAACAACAGTGAAGTCAATATGACTGGAAAAACAACAACAACAGGATCAACATATTAATCACCACCAACAACTTCCAAGCCAAAAACTGAATCAATAATGACAACAACAAAACAACAGTTAAGTCAATATCACTGAAACAACAACAACAACAGGATCAACATATTAATCACCACCAACATCTAAGCCAAATACTGAATCAACAGTGACAACAACAAAACAACAGTGAAGTCAATATGACTGAAACAACAACAACAGCAACAGGACCAACATATTAATCACAACCAACAACATCTAAGCCATATACTGAATCAACAGTGACACCAACCAAACATCAGTGAAGTCAATATGACTGAAACATTAACAACAACAGGTTCAACATATTTATCACCACCAACAACATCCAAGCCAAATACTGAATCTACAATGACACCAACCAAACAACAGTGAAGTCAATATGACTGGAAAAACAACAACAACAGGATCAACATATTAATCACCACCAACAACATCCGAGCCAAAGCCTGAATCAACAATGACAACAACTAAACAACAGTTAGGTCAATATGACTGAAACAACAACAACAACAACAGGATCAACATATTAATCACCACCAACAACATCTAAGCCAAATACTGAATCAACAGTGACAACAACAAAACAAGAGTGAAGTCAATATGACTGAAACAACAACAACAACAACAGGACCAACATATTAATCACCACCAACAACATTCAAGCCAAGTACTGAATCAACAATGACAACAAAAAACAACAGTGAAGTCAATATGACTGAAACAACAACAGTATATACATATTAATCACCACCAACAACATCCAAGCCAAATACTGAATCAACACTGACAACCAAACCACAGTGAAGTCAATATGACTGAAACAACAACAGTATAAACATATTAATCACCACCAACAACATCCAAGCCAAATACTTAATCAACAATGACAACAACTAAACAACAGTGAAGTCAAAATGACTGAAACAACAACAACAACAGGATCAACATATTAATCACCACCAACAACATCCAAGCCAAATACTGAATCAACAATGACAACAACTAAACCAAAGGAAAGTCAATATGACTGAAACAACAGCAACAACAGGATCAATATATTAATCACCACCAACAACATCCAAGCCAAATACTGAATCGACAATGACAACAACAAAACAACAGGGAAGTCAATATGACTGGAACAACAACAACAACAGGATCAACATAGTATTCACCACCAACAACCTCCAAGCCAAATACTGAATAAACAATGACAACAACCAAACAACAGTGAAGTCAATATGACTGAAACAGCAAGAATAACAGGATCAATAACTAATCACCGCCAACAACATCCAAGCCAAATACTGAATCAACAATGACAACAACAAAACAACAGTAAAGTCAATATGACTGAAACAACAGCAACAACAGGATCAATATATTAATCACCACCAACAACATCCAAGCCAAATACTGAATCGACAATGACAACAACAAAACAACAGGGAAGTCAATATGAATGAAACATAAACAACAACAGGATCAATAATTAATCACCGCCAACAACATCCAAGCCAAATACTAACTCAACAATGACAACAACAAAACAACAGTGAAGTCAATATTACTGAAACAACAACAACAACAGGATCAACAATTAAACACCACCAACAACATCCAAGCTAAATACTGAATCAACAATGACAACAAAAGTGAAGTCAATATGACTGAAACAACAACAACAAAAGGATCAACATATTAATCAGCACCAACAACATCCAAGTCAAATACTAAATCAACAATAACAAAAACAAAACCACAGTGAAGTCAATATGACTGAAATACAACAACAGGATCAACATATTAATCACCACCAACAACATCGAAGCCATATACTGAATCAACAATGACAACAATTAAACCACAGTGAAGTCAATATGACTGAAAAAACAACAACAACAACAGGACCAACATATTAATCAGCACCAACAACATCCAAGCCAAATACTGAATCAACAATGACAACAACAAAACAACAGTGAAGTCAATATGACTGAAACAAGAACAACAACAGGATCAAGATATTAATCACCACCAACAACATCCAAGCCAAATACTGAATCAACAAGACAACAACTAAACAACAGTGAAGTCAATATGACTGAAACAACAACAACAACAAGACCAACATATTAATCACCACCAACAACATCCAAGCCAAGTACTGAATCAACAATGACAACAACAAAACAACAGTGAAGTCAATATGACTGGAACAACAACAACAACAGGATCAATATATTAATCACCACCAACAACATCCAAGCCAAATACTGAATCAATAATGATAACAACAAAACAACAGTGAAGTCAACATGACTGAAACAACAACAACAACAGTATCAACATATTAATCACCACCAACAACATCCAAGCCAAATGCTGAATCAACAGAGACAACAAGTAAACAACAGTGAAGTCAATATGACTGAAACAACAACAGGATCAACATATTAATCTCCACCAATGACATCCAAGTCAAATACTGAATCAACAATGACAACAACCAAACAACAGTGAAGTCAATATGACTGAAACAACAACAACAACAGGTTCAACATATTAATCACCACCAGCAACATCCAAGACAAATACTGAATCAAGAATGACAACAACAAAACAACAGTGAAGTCAATATGACTGAAACAACAATAACAACAGGATCAAGATATTAATCACCACCAACAACATCCAAGCCAAATACTGAATCAACAATGACAACAACAAAACAACAGTGAAGTCAATATGACTGAAACAACAACAACAACAGCATCAAGATATTAATCACCACCAACAACATCCAAGCCAAATACTGAATCAACAAGACAACAACTAAACAACAGTGAAGTCAATATGACTGAAACAACAACAACAACAAGACCAACATATTAATCACCACCAACAACATCCAAGCCAAGTACTGAATCAACAATGACAACAACAAAACAACAGTGAAGTCAATATGACTGGAACAACAACAACAACAGGATCAATATATTAATCACCACCAACAACATCCTAGCCAAGTACTGAATCAACAATGACAACAACAAAACAACAGTGAAGTCAATATGACTGAAACAAAAGGATCAATATATTATTCACCACCAACAACATCCAAGCCAAGTACTGAATCAATAATGACAACAACATAACAACAGTGAAGTCAATATGACTGAAACAAAAGGATCAATATATTAATCACCACCAACAACATCCAAGCCAAATACTGAATCAACAATGACAACAACAGTGAAATCAATATGATTGAAACAACAACAACAAAGGATCAACATATTAATCAGCACCATCAACATCCAAGCCAAATACTAAATCAACAATGGAAACAACAAAACAACAGTGAAGTCAATATGACTGGAAAAACAACAACAGGATCAACATATTAATCACCACCAACAACACCCAATCCAAATACTGAATCAACAATGACAACAACAAAACAACAGTGAAGTCAATATGACTGAAACAACAACAACAACAGGATCAACAAAATAATCACCACCAACAACATCCCAAGCCAAATACTGAATGAACAATGACAATAACGAAACAACAGTGAAGTCAATATGACTGAAACAACAACAGTATCAACATATTAATTACCACCAACAACATCCAAGTCAAATACTGAATCAACAATGACAACAACTAAACAACAGTGAAGTCAATATGACTGAAATACAACAACAGTATCAACATATTAATCACCACCAACAACATCCAAGCCAAATACTGAATCAACAAGACAACAACTAAACAACATTCAAGTCAATATGACTGAAACAACAACAACAACAGGATCAATAATTAATCACCACCACCAACATCCAAGCCAAATACTTAATCAACAATGACAACAACTAAACAACGGTGAAGTCAATATGACTGAAACAACAACAACAACAGGATCAACATATTAATCACCACCAACAACGTCCAAGCCAAATACTGAATCAACAATGACAACAACTAAACAACAGTGAAGTCAATATGACCGAAACAACAACAACAACAGGACCAACATATTAATCACCACCAACAACATCCAAGCCAAATACTGAATCAACAATGAGAACAACTAAACAACAGTGAAGTCAATATGACTGAAACAACAACAACACCAGTATCAACATATTAATCACCATCAACAACTTTCAAGCCAAATACTGAATCAACAATGACAACAACTAAACAAAAAATGAAAGTCAATATGACTGAAACAACAACAACAACAGGATCAACATATTAATCACCACCAACAACATCCAAGACAAATACTGAATCAACAATGACAACAACAAAACAACAGTGAAGTCAGTATGACTGAAACAACAACAACAACAACAACATTATCAACATATTAATCTCCACCAATGACATCCAAGTCAAATACTGAATCAACAATGACAACAACCAAACAACAGTGAAGTCAATATGACTGAAACAACAACAACAACAGGTTCAACATATTAATCACCACCAACAACATCCAAGACAAATACTGAATCAACAATGACAACACCTAAACAACAGTGAAGTCAATATGACTGAAACAACAACAACAACAGGATCAAGATATTAATCACCACCAACAACATCCAAGCCAAATACTGAATCAACAAGACAACAACTAAACAACAGTGAAGTCAATATGACTGTAACAACAACAACAAGACCAACATATTAATCACCACCAACAACATCCAAGCCAAGTACTGAATCAACAATGACAACAACAAAACAACAGTGAAGTCAATATGACTGGAACAACAGTAACAACAGGATCACTATATTAATCACCACCAACAACATCCTAGACAAGTACTGAATCAACAATGACAACAACAAAACAACAGTGAAGTCAATATGATTGAAACAACAACAACAGGATCAATATATTAATCACCACCAACAACATCCAAGCCAAATACTGAATCAACAATGACAACAACAAAACAACAGTGAAGTTGATATGACTGAAACAACAACAGGATCAATATATTAATCACCACCAACAACATCAAAGTCAAATACTGAATCAAACATGACAACAACAAAACAACAGTGAAGTCAATATGACTGAAACAAAAGGATCAATATATTAATCACCACCAACAACATCCAAGCCAAGTACTGAATCAACAATGACAACAACAAAACAACAGTGAAGTCAATATTACTGAAACAACAACAACAACAGGATCAACAATTAAACACCACCAACAACATCCAAGCCAAATACTGAATCAACAATGACAACAACAGTGAAGTCAATATGACTGAAACAACAACAACAAAGGATCAACATATTAATCAGCACCATCAACATCCAAGCCAAATACTAAATCAACAATGACAACAACAAAACAACAGTGAAGTCAATATGACTGAAACAACAACAACAACAACAGGATCAACAAAATAATCACCACCAACAACACCCAATCCAAATACTGAATCAACAATGACAACAACAAAACAACAGGGGAGTCAATAGGACTGAAACAACAACAACAACAACAACAGGATCAACATATTAATCACACCAACAACATCCAAGCCAAATACTGACTCAACGATGACAACAACAAAACAACAGTGTAGTCAATATTACTGAAACAACAACAACAACAGGATCAACAATTAAACACCACCAACAACATCCAAGCTAAATACTGAATCAACAATGAGAATAACAGTGAAGTCAATATGACTGAAACAACAACAACAACAGGATCAACATATTAATCAGCACCAACAACATCCAAGCCAAATACTGAATCAACAATGACAACAATTAAACAACAGTGAAGTCAACATGACTGAAACCACAACAACAACGTGATAAACATATTAATCACCACCAACAACATCCAAGCCAAATACTGAAGCAACAATAACAACAACTAAACAACGGTGAAGTCAATATGACTGAAACAACAACAACAGTATCAACATATTAATCACCACCAACAACATCCAAGCCAAATACTGAATCAACAATGACAACAACAAAACAACAGTGATGTCAATATGACTGAAACAACAACAACAACAGCAGTATCAACATATTAATCTCCACCAACGACATCCAAGCCAAATAATGAATCAACAATGAAAACAACCAAACAACAGTGAAGTCAATATGACTGGAAAAACAACAACAACAGGATCAACATATTAATCACCACCAACAACTTCCAAGCCAAAAACTGAATCAATAATGACAACAACAAAACAACAGTTAAGTCAATATCACTGAAACAACAACAACAACAGGATCAACATATTAATCACCACCAACATCTAAGCCAAATACTGAATCAACAGTGACAACAACAAAACAACAGTGAAGTCAATATGACTGAAACAACAACAACAGCAACAGGACCAACATATTAATCACAACCAACAACATCTTAGCCATATACTGAATCAACAGTGACACCAACCAAACATCAGTGAAGTCAATATGACTGAAACATTAACAACAACAGGTTCAACATATTTATCACCACCAACAACATCCAAGCCAAATACTGAATCTACAATGACACCAACCAAACAACAGTGAAGTCAATATGACTGGAAAAACAACAACAACAGGATCAACATATTAATCACCACCAACAACATCCGAGCCAAAGCCTGAATCAACAATGACAACAACTAAACAACAGTTAGGTCAATATGACTGAAACAACAACAACAACAACAGGATCAACATATTAATCACCACCAACAACATCTAAGCCAAATACTGAATCAACAGTGACAACAACAAAACAAGAGTGAAGTCAATATGACTGAAACAACAACAACAACAACAGGACCAACATATTAATCACCACCAACAACATTCAAGCCAAGTACTGAATCAACAATGACAACAAAAAACAACAGTGAAGTCAATATGACTGAAACAACAACAGTATATACATATTAATCACCACCAACAACATCCAAGCCAAATACTGAATCAACACTGACAACCAAACCACAGTGAAGTCAATATGACTGAAACAACAACAGTATAAACATATTAATCACCACCAACAACATCCAAGCCAAATACTTAATCAACAATGACAACAACTAAACAACAGTGAAGTCAAAATGACTGAAACAACAACAACAACAGGATCAACATATTAATCACCACCAACAACATCCAAGCCAAATACTGAATCAACAATGACAACAACTAAACCAAAGGAAAGTCAATATGACTGAAACAACAACAACAACAACAGTATCAACATATTAATCACCACCAACAACATCCAAGCCAAATACTGAATCAACAATGACAACAACTAAACAACAGTGAAGTCAATATGACTGAAACAACAACAACAATAACAGGATCAACATATTAATCACCACCAACATCCAAGCCAAATACTGAATCAACAATGACAACAACTTAACAACAGTGAAGTCAATATGACTGAAACAACAACAACAACAGGATCAACATAATACTCACCACCAACAACATCCAAGTCAAATACTGAATCAACAATGACAACAACTAAACAACAGTGAAGTCAATATGACTGAAACAACAACAACAACAGGATCAACATAGTATTCACCACCAACAACCTCCAAGCCAAATACTGAATAAACAATGACAACAACGAAACAACAGTGAAGTCAATATGACTGAAACAGCAAGAATAACAGGATCAATAACTAATCACCGCCAACAACATCCAAGCCAAATACTGAATCAACAATGACAACAACAAAACAACAGTAAAGTCAATATGACTGAAACAACAGCAACAACAGGATCAATATATTAATCACCACCAACAACATCCAAGCCAAATACTGAATCGACAATGACAACAACAAAACAACAGGGAAGTCAATATGACTGAAACAACAACAACAACAGGATCAACATAGTATTCACCACCAACAACCTCCAAGCCAAATACTGAATAAACAATGACAACAACCAAACAACAGTGAAGTCAATATGACTGAAACAGCAAGAATAACAGGATCAATAACTAATCACCGCCAACAACATCCAAGCCAAATACTGAATCAACAATGACAACAACAAAACAACAGTAAAGTCAATATGACTGAAACAACAGCAACAACAGGATCAATATATTAATCACCACCAACAACATCCAAGCCAAATACTGAATCGACAATGACAACAACAAAACAACAGGGAAGTCAATATGAATGAAACATAAACAACAACAGGATCAATAATTAATCACCGCCAACAACATCCAAGCCAAATACTAACTCAACAATGACAACAACAAAACAACAGTGAAGTCAATATTACTGAAACAACAACAACAACAGGATCAACAATTAAACACCACCAACAACATCCAAGCTAAATACTGAATCAACAATGACAACAAAAGTGAAGTCAATATGACTGAAACAACAACAACAAAAGGATTAACATATTAATCAGCACCAACAACATCCAAGTCAAATACTAAATCAACAATAACAAAAACAAAACCACAGTGAAGTCAATATGACTGAAATACAACAACAGGATCAACATATTAATCACCACCAACAACATCCAAGCCATATACTGAATCAACAATGACAACAATTAAACCACAGTGAAGTCAATATGACTGAAAAAACAACAACAACAACAGGACCAACATATTAATCAGCACCAACAACATCCAAGCGAAATACTGAATCAACAATGACAACAACAAAACAACAGTGAAGTCAATATGACTGAAACAAGAACAACAACAGGATCAAGATATTAATCACCACCAACAACATCCAAGCCAAATACTGAATCAACAAGACAACAACTAAACAACAGTGAAGTCAATATGACTGAAACAACAACAACAACAAGACCAACATATTAATCACCACCAACAACATCCAAGCCAAGTACTGAATCAACAATGACAACAACAAAACAACAGTGAAGTCAATATGACTGGAACAACAACAACAACAGGATCAATATATTAATCACCACCAACAACATCCAAGCCAAATACTGAATCAATAATGATAACAACAAAACAACAGTGAAGTCAACATGACTGAAACAACAACAACAACAGTATCAACATATTAATCACCACCAACAACATCCAAGCCAAATGCTGAATCAACAGAGACAACAAGTAAACAACAGTGAAGTCAATATGACTGAAACAACAACTGGATCAACATATTAATCTCCACCAATGACATCCAAGTCAAATACTGAATCAACAATGACAACAACCAAACAACAGTGAAGTCAATATGACTGAAACAACAACAACAACAGGTTCAACATATTAATCACCACCAGCAACATCCAAGACAAATACTGAATCAAGAATGACAACAACAAAACAACAGTGAAGTCAATATGACTGAAACAACAATAACAACAGGATCAAGATATTAATCACCACCAACAACATCCAAGCCAAATACTGAATCAACAATGACAACAACAAAACAACAGTGAAGTCAATATGACTGAAACAACAACAACAACAGCATCAAGATATTAATCACCACCAACAACATCCAAGCCAAATACTGAATCAACAAGACAACAACTAAACAACAGTGAAGTCAATATGACTGAAACAACAACAACAACAAGACCAACATATTAATCACCACCAACAACATCCAAGCCAAGTACTGAATTAACAATGACAACAACAAAACAACAGTGAAGTCAATATGACTGGAACAACAACAACAACAGGATCAATATATTAATCACCACCAACAACATCCTAGCCAAGTACTGAATCAACAATGACAACAACAAAACAACAGTGAAGTCAATATGACTGAAACAAAAGGATCAATATATTATTCACCACCAACAACATCCAAGCCAAGTACTGAATCAATAATGACAACAACATAACAACAGTGAAGTCAATATGACTGAAACAAAAGGATCAATATATTAATCACCACCAACAACATCCAAGCCAAATACTGAATCAACAATGACAACAACAGTGAAATCAATATGATTGAAACAACAACAACAAAGGATCAACATATTAATCAGCACCATCAACATCCAAGCCAAATACTAAATCAACAATGACAACAACAAAACAACAGTAAAGTCAATATGACTGGAAAAACAACAACAGGATCAACATATTAATCACCACCAACAACACCCAATCCAAATACTGAATCAACAATGACAACAACAAAACAACAGTGAAGTCAATATGACTGAAACAACAACAACAACAACAGGATCAACAAAATAATCACCACCAACAACATCCCAAGCCAAATACTGAATGAACAATGACAATAACGAAACAACAGTGAAGTCAATATGACTGAAACAACAACAGTATCAACATATTAATTACCACCAACAACATCCAAGTCAAATACTGAATCAACAATGACAACAACTAAACAACAGTGAAGTCAATATGACTGAAATACAACAACAGTATCAACATATTAATCACCACCAACAACATCCAAGCCAAATACTGAATCAACAAGACAACAACTAAACAACATTCAAGTCAATATGACTGAAACAACAACAACAACAGGATCAATAATTAATCACCACCACCAACATCCAAGCCAAATACTTAATCAACAATGACAACAACTAAACAACGGTGAAGTCAATATGACTGAAACAACAACAACAACAGGATCAACATATTAATCACCACCAACAACGTCCAAGCCAAATACTGAATCAACAATGACAACAACTAAACAACAGTGAAGTCAATATGACTGAAACAACAACAACAACAGGACCAACATATTAATCACCACCAACAACATCCAAGCCAAATACTGAATCAACAATGAGAACAACTAAACAACAGTGAAGTCAATATGACTGAAACAACAACAACACCAGTATCAACATATTAATCACCACCAACAACTTTCAAGCCAAATACTGAATCAACAATGACAACAACTAAACAAAAAATGAAAGTCAATATGACTGAAACAACAACAACAACAGGATCAACATATTAATCACCACCAACAACATCCAAGACAAATACTGAATCAACAATGACAACAACAAAACAACAGTGAAGTCAGTATGACTGAAACAACAACAACAACAACAACATTATCAACATATTAATCTCCACCAATGACATCCAAGTCAAATACTGAATCAACAATGACAACAACCAAACAACAGTGAAGTCAATATGACTGAAACAACAACAACAACAGGTTCAACATATTAATCACCACCAACAACATCCAAGACAAATACTGAATCAACAATGACAACACCTAAACAACAGTGAAGTCAATATGACTGAAACAACAACAACAACAGGATCAAGATATTAATCACCACCAACAACATCCAAGCCAAATACTGAATCAATAATGATAACAACAAAACAACAGTGAAGTCAACATGACTGAAACAACAACAACAACAGTATCAACATATTAATCACCACCAACAACATCCAAGCCAAATGCTGAATCAACAGAGACAACAAGTAAACAACAGTGAAGTCAATATGACTGAAACAACAACTGGATCAACATATTAATCTCCACCAATGACATCCAAGTCAAATACTGAATCAACAATGACAAAAACCAAACAACAGTGAAGTCAATATGACTGAAACAACAACAACAACAGGTTCAACATATTAATCACCACCAGCAACATCCAAGACAAATACTGAATCAAGAATGACAACAACAAAACAACAGTGAAGTCAATATGACTGAAACAACAATAACAACAGGATCAAGATATTAATCACCACCAACAACATCCAAGCCAAATACTGAATCAACAATGACAACAACAAAACAACAGTGAAGTCAATATGACTGAAACAACAACAACAACAGCATCAAGATATTAATCACCACCAACAACATCCAAGCCAAATACTGAATCAACAAGACAACAACTAAACAACAGTGAAGTCAATATGACTGAAACAACAACAACAACAAGACCAACATATTAATCACCACCAACAACATCCAAGCCAAGTACTGAATCAACAATGACAACAACAAAACAACAGTGAAGTCAATATGACTGGAACAACAACAACAACAGGATCAATATATTAATCACCACCAACAACATCCTAGCCAAGTACTGAATCAACAATGACAACAACAAAACAACAGTGAAGTCAATATGACTGAAACAAAAGGATCAATATATTATTCACCACCAACAACATCCAAGCCAAGTACTGAATCAATAATGACAACAACATAACAACAGTGAAGTCAATATGACTGAAACAAAAGGATCAATATATTAATCACCACCAACAACATCCAAGCCAAATACTGAATCAACAATGACAACAACAGTGAAATCAATATGATTGAAACAACAACAACAAAGGATCAACATATTAATCAGCACCATCAACATCCAAGCCAAATACTAAATCAACAATGACAACAACAAAACAACAGTAAAGTCAATATGACTGGAAAAACAACAACAGGATCAACATATTAATCACCACCAACAACACCCAATCCAAATACTGAATCAACAATGACAACAACAAAACAACAGTGAAGTCAATATGACTGAAACAACAACAACAACAACAGGATCAACAAAATAATCACCACCAACAACATCCCAAGCCAAATACTGAATGAACAATGACAATAACGAAACAACAGTGAAGTCAATATGACTGAAACAACAACAGTATCAACATATTAATTACCACCAACAACATCCAAGTCAAATACTGAATCAACAATGACAACAACTAAACAACAGTGAAGTCAATATGACTGAAATACAACAACAGTATCAACATATTAATCACCACCAACAACATCCAAGCCAAATACTGAATCAACAAGACAACAACTAAACAACATTCAAGTCAATATGACTGAAACAACAACAACAACAGGATCAATAATTAATCACAACCACCAACATCCAAGGCAAATACTTAATCAACAATGACAACAACTAAACAACGGTGAAGTCAATATGACTGAAACAACAACAACAACAGGATCAACATATTAATCACCACCAACAACGTCCAAGCCAAATACTGAATCAACAATGACAACAACTAAACAACAGTGAAGTCAATATGACTGAAACAACAACAACAACAGGACCAACATATTAATCACCACCAACAACATCCAAGCCAAATACTGAATCAACAATGAGAACAACTAAACAACAGTGAAGTCAATATGACTGAAACAACAACAACACCAGTATCAACATATTAATCACCACCAACAACTTTCAAGCCAAATACTGAATCAACAATGACAACAACTAAACAAAAAATGAAAGTCAATATGACTGAAACAACAACAACAACAGGATCAACATATTAATCACCACCAACAACATCCAAGACAAATACTGAATCAACAATGACAACAACAAAACAACAGTGAAGTCAGTATGACTGAAACAACAACAACAACAACAACATTATCAACATATTAATCTCCACCAATGACATCCAAGTCAAATACTGAATCAACAATGACAACAACCAAACAACAGTGAAGTCAATATGACTGAAACAACAACAACAACAGGTTCAACATATTAATCACCACCAACAACATCCAAGACAAATACTGAATCAACAATGACAACACCTAAACAACAGTGAAGTCAATATGACTGAAACAACAACAACAACAGGATCAAGATATTAATCACCACCAACAACATCCAAGCCAAATAATGAATCAACAAGACAACAACTAAACAACAGTGAAGTTAATATGACTGTAACAACAACAACAAGAACAACATATTAATCACCTCCAACAACATCCAAGCCAAGTACTGAATCAACAATGACAACAACAAAACAACAGTGAAGTCAATATGACTGGAACAACAGTAACAACAGGATCAATATATTAATCACCACCAACAACATCCTAGACAAGTACTGAATCAACAATGACAACAACAAAACAACAGTGAAGTCAATATGATTGAAACAACAACAACAGGATCAATATATTAATCACCACCAACAACATCCAAGCCAAATACTGAATCAACAATGACAACAACAAAACAACAGTGAAGTTGATATGACTGAAACAACAACAGGATCAATATATTAATCACCACCAACAACATCAAAGTCAAATACTGAATCAAACATGACAACAACAAAACAACAGTGAAGTCAATATGACTGAAACAAAAGGATCAATATATTAATCACCACCAACAACATCCAAGCCAAGTACTGAATCAACAATGACAACAACAAAACAACAGTGAAGTCAATATTACTGAAACAACAACAACAACAGGATCAACAATTAAACACCACCAACAACATCCAAGCCAAATACTGAATCAACAATGACAACAACAGTGAAGTCAATATGACTGAAACAACAACAACAAAGGATCAACATATTAATCAGCACCATCAACATCAAAGCCAAATACTAAATCAACAATGACAACAACAAAACAACAGTGAAGTCAATATGACTGAAACAACAACAACAACAACAGGATCAACAAAATAATCACCACCAACAACACCCAATCCAAATACTGAATCAACAATGACAACAACAAAACAACAGGGAAGTCAATAGGACTGAAACAACAACAACAACAACAACAGGATCAACATATTAATCACACCAACAACATCCAAGCCAAATACTGACTCAACGATGACAACAACAAAACAACAGTGTAGTCAATATTACTGAAACAACAACAACAACAGGATCAACAATTAAACACCACCAACAACATCCAAGCTAAATACTGAATCAACAATGAGAATAACAGTGAAGTCAATATGACTGAAACAACAACAACAACAGGATCAACATATTAATCAGCACCAACAACATCCAAGCCAAATACTGAATCAACAATGACAACAACAAAACAACAGTGAAGTTGATATGACTGAAACAACAACAGGATCAATATATTAATCACCACCAACAACATCAAAGTCAAATACTGAATCAAACACGACAACAACAAAACAACAGTGAAGTCAATATGACTGAAACAAAAGGATCAATATATTAATCACCACCAACAACATCCAAGCCAAGTACTGAATCAATAATGACAACAACAAAACAACAGTGAAGTCAATATTACTGAAACAACAACAACAACAGGATCAACAATTAAACACCACCAACAACATCCAAGCCAAATACTGAATCAACAATGACAACAACAGTGAAGTCAATATGATTGAAACAACAACAACAAAGGATCAACATATTAATCAGCACCATCAACATCCAAGCCAAATACTAAAACAACAATGACAACAACAAAACAACAGTGAAGTCAATATGACTGGAAAAACAACAACAGGATCAACATATTAATCACCACCAACAACACCCAATCCAAATACTGAATCAACAATGACAACAACAAAACAACAGTGAAGTCAATTTGACTGAAACAACAACAACAACAGGATCAACAAAATAATCACCACCAACAACATCCAAAGCCAAATACTGAATGAACAATGACAACAACGAAACAACAGTGAAGTCAATATGACTGAAACAACAACAGTATCAACATATTAATTACCACCAACAACATCCAAGTCAAATACTGAATCAACAATGACAACAACTAAACAACAGTGAAGTCAATATGACTGAAATACAACAACAGTATCAACATATTAATCACCACCAACAACATCCAAGCCAAATACTGAATCAACAAGACAACAACTAAACAACATTCAAGTCAATATGACTGAAACAACAACAACAACAGGATCAATAATTAATCACCACCACCAACATCCAAGCCAAATACTTAATCAACAATGACAACAACTAAACAACAGTGAAGTCAATATGACTGAAACAACAACAACAACAGGATCAACATATTAATCACCACCAACAACATCCAAGCCAAATACTGAATCAACAATGACAACAACTAAACAACAGTGAAGTCAATTTGACTGAAACAACAACAACAACAGGACCAACATATTAATCACCACCATCAACATCCAAGCCAAATACTGAATCAACAATGAGAACAACTAAACAACAGTGAAGTCAATATGACTGAAACAACAACAACACCAGTATCAACATATTAATCACCACCAACAACTTTCAAGCCAAATACTGAATCAACAATGACGACAACTAAACAACATTGAAGTCAATATGACTGAAACAACAACAACAACAGGATCAACATATTAATCACCACCAACAACATCCAAGACAAATACTGAATCAACAATGAAAACAACAAAACAACAGTGAAGTCAGTATGACTGAAACAACAACAACAACAGGATCAAGATATTAATCACCACCAACAACATCCAAGCCAAATACTGAATCAACAAGACAACAACTAAACAACAGTGAAGTCAATATGACTGTAACAACAACAACAAGACCAACATATTAATCACCACCAACAACATCCAAGCCAAGTACTGAATCAACAATGACAACAACAAAACAACAGTGAAGTCAATATGACTGGAACAACAACAACAACAGGATCAATATATTAATCACCACAAACAACATCCTAGACAAGTACTGAATCAACAATGACAACAACAAAACAACAGTGAAGTCAATATGACTGGAACAACAACAACAACAGGATCAATATATTAATCACCACCAACAACATCCAAGCCAAATACTGAATCAACAATGACAACAACACCAACAAGTGAAGTCAATATGATTGAAACAACAACAACAGGATCAATATATTAATCACCACCAACAACATCCAAGCCAAATACTGAATCAACAATGACAACAACAAAACAACAGTGAAGTTGATATGACTGAAACAACAACAACAACATGATCAATATATTAATCACCACCAACAACATCCAAGCCAAATACTGAATCAACAATGACAACAACACCAAAAAGTGAAGTCAATATGATTGAAACAACAACAACAGGATCAATATATTAATCACCACCAACAACATCCAAGCCAAATACTGAATCAACAATGACAACAACAAAACAACAGTGAAGTTGATATGACTGAAACAACAACAGGATCAATATATTAATCACCACCAACAACATCAAAGTCAAATACTGAATCAAACATGACAACAACAAAACAACAGTGAAGTCAATATGACTGAAACAAAAGGATCAATATATTAATCACCACCAACAACATCCAAGCCAAGTACTGAATCAACAATGACAACAACAAAACAACAGTGAAGTCAATATTACTGAAACAACAACAACAACAGGATCAACAATTAAACACCACCAACAACATCCAAGCCAAATACTGAATCAACAATGACAACAACAGTGAAGTCAATATGACTGAAACAACAACAACAAAGGATCAACATATTAATCAGCACCATCAACATCCAAGTCAAATACTAAATCAACAATGACAACAACAAAACAACAGGGAAGTCAATAGGACTGAAACAACAACAACAAGAACAACAGGATCAACATATTAATCACACCAACAACATCCAAGCCAAATACTGACTCAACGATGACAACAACAAAACAACAGTGTAGTCAATATTACTGAAACAACAACAACAACAGGATCAACAATTAAACACCACCAACAACATCCAAGCTAAATACTGAATCAATAATGAGAATAACAGTGAAGTCAATATGACTGAAACAACAACAACAACAGGATCAACATATTAATCAGCACCAACAACATCCAAGCCAAATACTGAATCAACAATGACAACAACAAAACAACAGTAAAGTCAATATGACTGGAACAACAACAACAGGATCAACATATTAATCACCACCAACAACACCCAATCCAAATACTGAATCAACAATGACAACAAGAAAACAACAGTGAAGTCAATATGACTGAAACAATAACAACAACAGGATCAACATATTAATCACCACCAACAACACCCAATCCAAATACTGAATCAACAATGACAACAACAAAACAACAGGGAAGTCAATAGGACTGAAACAACAACAACAACAACAACAAGATCAACATATTAATCACACCAATAACATCCAAGCCAAATACTGACTCAACGATGACAACAACAAAACAACAGTGTAGTTAATATTACTGAAACAACAACAACAACAACAGGATCAACAATTAAACACCACCAACAACATCAAAGCTAAATACTGAATAAACAATGAGAATAACAGTGAAGTCAATATGACTGAAACAACAACAGGATCAACATATTAATCAGCACCAACAACATCCAAGCCAAATACTGAATCAACAATGACAACAACAAAACAACAGTAAAGTCAATATGACTGGAACAACAACAACAGGATCAACATATTAATCACCACCAACAACACCCAATCCAAATACTGAATCAACAATGACAACAAGAAAACAACAGTGAAGTCAATATGACTGAAACAATAACAACAACAGGATCAACATATTAATCACCACAAACAACATCCAAAGCCAAATACTGAATCAAAAATGACAACAACAAAACACCAGTGAAGTCAATATGACTGAAACAACAACAACAACAAGATCAACATATTAATCACCACCAACATCCAAGCCTAATACTGAATCAACAATGACAACAACTAAACAACAGTGAAGTGAATATGACTGAAGCAACAACAACAACAGGATCAACATATTAATGACCACCAACAACATCCAAGCCAAATACTGAATCAACAAAGACAACAACTAAACAACAGTGAAGTCAATATGACTGAAACAACAACAACAACAGGATCAACATATTAATCACCACCATCAACATCCAAGCCAAATACTGAATCAACAATGAGAACAACTAAACAACAGTGAAGTCAATATGACTGAAACAACAACAACACCAGTATCAACATATTAATCACCACCAACAACTTTCAAGCCAAATACTGAATCAACAATGACGACAACTAAACAACATTGAAGTCAATATGACTGAAACAACAACAACAACAGGATCAACATATTAATCACCACCAACAACATCCAAGACAAATACTGAATCAACAATGAAAACAACAAAACAACAGTGAAGTCAGTATGACTGAAACAACAACAACAACAGGATCAAGATATTAATCACCACCAACAACATCCAAGCCAAATACTGAATCAACAAGACAACAACTAAACAACAGTGAAGTCAATATGACTGTAACAACAACAACAAGACCAACATATTAATCACCACCAACAACATCCAAGCCAAGTACTGAATCAACAATGACAACAACAAAACAACAGTGAAGTCAATATGACTGGAACAACAACAACAACAGGATCAATATATTAATCACCACAAACAACATCCTAGACAAGTACTGAATCAACAATGACAACAACAAAACAACAGTGAAGTCAATATGACTGGAACAACAACAACAACAGGATCAATATATTAATCACCACCAACAACATCCAAGCCAAATACTGAATCAACAATGACAACAACACCAAAAAGTGAAGTCAATATGATTGAAACAACAACAACAGGATCAATATATTAATCACCACCAACAACATCCAAGCCAAATACTGAATCAACAATGACAACAACAAAACAACAGTGAAGTTGATATGACTGAAACAACAACAACAACATGATCAATATATTAATCACCACCAACAACATCCAAGCCAAATACTGAATCAACAATGACAACAACACCAAAAAGTGAAGTCAATATGATTGAAACAACAACAACAGGATCAATATATTAATCACCACCAACAACATCCAAGCCAAATACTGAATCAACAATGACAACAACAAAACAACAGTGAAGTTGATATGACTGAAACAACAACAGGATCAATATATTAATCACCACCAACAACATCAAAGTCAAATACTGAATCAAACATGACAACAACAAAACAACAGTGAAGTCAATATGACTGAAACAAAAGGATCAATATATTAATCACCACCAACAACATCCAAGCCAAGTACTGAATCAACAATGACAACAACAAAACAACAGTGAAGTCAATATTACTGAAACAACAACAACAACAGGATCAACAATTAAACACCACCAACAACATCCAAGCCAAATACTGAATCAACAATGACAACAACAGTGAAGTCAATATGACTGAAACAACAACAACAAAGGATCAACATATTAATCAGCACCATCAACATCCAAGTCAAATACTAAATCAACAATGACAACAACAAAACAACAGGGAAGTCAATAGGACTGAAACAACAACAACAAGAACAACAGGATCAACATATTAATCACACCAACAACATCCAAGCCAAATACTGACTCAACGATGACAACAACAAAACAACAGTGTAGTCAATATTACTGAAACAACAACAACAACAGGATCAACAATTAAACACCACCAACAACATCCAAGCTAAATACTGAATCAATAATGAGAATAACAGTGAAGTCAATATGACTGAAACAACAACAACAACAGGATCAACATATTAATCAGCACCAACAACATCCAAGCCAAATACTGAATCAACAATGACAACAACAAAACAACAGTAAAGTCAATATGACTGGAACAACAACAACAGGATCAACATATTAATCACCACCAACAACACCCAATCCAAATACTGAATCAACAATGACAACAAGAAAACAACAGTGAAGTCAATATGACTGAAACAATAACAACAACAGGATCAACATATTAATCACCACCAACAACACCCAATCCAAATACTGAATCAACAATGACAACAACAAAACAACAGGGAAGTCAATAGGACTGAAACAACAACAACAACAACAACAAGATCAACATATTAATCACACCAATAACATCCAAGCCAAATACTGACTCAACGATGACAACAACAAAACAACAGTGTAGTTAATATTACTGAAACAACAACAACAACAACAGGATCAACAATTAAACACCACCAACAACATCAAAGCTAAATACTGAATAAACAATGAGAATAACAGTGAAGTCAATATGACTGAAACAACAACAGGATCAACATATTAATCAGCACCAACAACATCCAAGCCAAATACTGAATCAACAATGACAACAACAAAACAACAGTAAAGTCAATATGACTGGAACAACAACAACAGAATCAACATATTAATCACCACCAACAACACCCAATCCAAATACTGAATCAACAATGACAACAAGAAAACAACAGTGAAGTCAATATGACTGAAACAATAACAACAACAGGATCAACATATTAATCACCACAAACAACATCCAAAGCCAAATACTGAATCAAAAATGACAACAACAAAACACCAGTGAAGTCAATATGACTGAAACAACAACAACAACAAGATCAACATATTAATCACCACCAACATCCAAGCCTAATACTGAATCAACAATGACAACAACTAAACAACAGTGAAGTGAATATGACTGAAGCAACAACAACAACAGGATCAACATATTAATGACCACCAACAACATCCAAGCCAAATACTGAATCAACAAAGACAACAACTAAACAACAGTGAAGTCAATATGACTGAAACAACAACAACAACAGGATCAACATATTAATCACCACCAACAACATCCAAGCCAAATACTGAATCAACAATGATAACAACTAAACTACAAAAAAGTCAACAAGACTGGACTGAAACAACAACAACAACAGGATCAACATATTAATCACCACCACCAACATCCAAGCCAAATACTGAATCAACAATGACAACAACAAAACAACAGTGAAGTCAATATGACCGAAACAACAACAACAACAACAGGACCAACATATTAATCACCACCAACATGTTAACATCAATGCCAAATACTGAATCAACAATGAAAAGAACAAAACAACAGTGAAGTCAATATGACTGAAACAACAACAAAAACAGTATCAACATATTAATCACCACCAACAACATCTAAGCCAAATACTGAATCAACAGTGACAACAACAAAACAACAGTGAAGTCAATATGACTGAAACAACAAGAACAACTGGATCAACATATTAATCACCAACAACAACATCCAAGCCAAATACTGAATCAACAATGACAACAACAAAACAACAGTGAAGTCAATATGAATGAAACAACAACAACAATAGGGTCAACATATTAATCACCACCAACAACATCCAAGCCAAATACTGAATCAACAATGACAACAACTAAACAACAGTGAAGTGAACATGACTGAAACAACAACAACAACTATCAACATATTAATCACCACCAACGACATCCAAGCCAAATACTGAATCAACAAGACAACAACTAAACAACAGTGAAGTCAATATGACTGAAACAACAACAACAACAGGATCAATAATTAATCACCACCAACAACATCCAAGCCAAATACTTAATCAACAATGACAACAACTAAACAACAGTAAAGTCAATATGACTCAAACAATAACAACAACAGGATCAACATATTAATCACCACCAACAACATCCAAGTCAAATACTGAATCAACAATGACAACTAAACAACAGTGAAGTCAACATGACTGAATCAACAACAACAACAGGATCAATAATTAATCACCACCAACAACATCCAAGCCAAATACTTAATCAACAATGACAACAACTAAACAACAGTGAAGTCAATATGACTGAAACAACAACAACAACAGGATCAACATATTAATCACCACCAACAACATCCAAGCCAAATACTGAATGAACAGAGACAACAACTAAACAACAGTGAAGTCAATATGACTGAAACAACAACAACAACAGGACCAACATATTAATCACCACCAACAACATCCAAGCCAAATACTGAATCAACAATGACAACAACTAAACCACAATGAAGTCAATATGACTGAAACAACAACAACAGGATCAATATATTAATCACCACCAACAACATCCAAGCCAAATACTGAATCAACACTGACAACAACAGTAAAGTTGATATGACTGAAACAACAACAACAACAGGATCAATATATTAATCACCACCAACAACATCCAAGCTAAATACTGAATCAACACTGACAACAACAGTAAAGTTGATATGACTGAAACAACAACAACAACAGGATCAATATATTAATCACCACCAACAACATCCAAGCCAAATACTGAATCAACAATGACAACAACAGTGATGTCAACATGACTGAAACACGACAACAACAACAGGATCAACATATTAATCACCACCAACAACATACAAGCCAAATACTGAATCAAGAATGACAACTACTAAACAACAGTGAAGTCAACATGACTGAAACAACAACAACAGGATCAACATATTAATTACACCAACAACACCCAAGCCAAATACTGAAGCAACAAAGACAACAACAAAACCACAGTGAAGTCAATATGACTGAAACAACAAGAACAACTGGATCAACATATTAATCACCAACAACAACATCCTAGACAAATACTGAATCAACAATGACAACAACAAAACAACAGTGAAGTCAATATGAATGAAACAACAACAACAATAGGGTCAACATATTAATCACCACCAACAACATCCAAGCCAAATACTGAATCAACAATGACAACAACTAAACAACAGTGAAGTCAATATGACTGAAACAACAACAACAACAGGATCAACATATTAATCACCACCAACAACATCCAAGCCAAATACTGAATCAACAATGATAACAACTAAACCACAATAAAGTCAACAAGACTGGACTGAAACAACAACAACAACAGGATCAACATATTAATCACCACCACCAACATCCAAGCTAAATACTGAATCAACAATGACAACAACAAAACAACAGTGATGTCAATATGACATGAAACAACGACAACAACAGTATCAACATATTAATCACCACCAACAACATCCAAGCCAAATACTGAATCAACAATGACAACAAAACAACAGTGAAGTCAATAGGACTGAAACAACAACAACAACAGGACCAACATATTAATCACCACCAACATGTTAACATCAATGCCAAATACTGAATCAACAATGAAAAGAACAAAACAACAGTGAAGTCAATATGACTGAAACAACAACAAAAACAGTATCAACATATTAATCACCACCAACAACATCTAAGCCAAATACTGAATCAACAGTGACAACAACAAAACAACAGTGAAGTCAATATGACTGAAACAACAAGAACAACTGGATCAACATATTAATCACCAACAACAACATCCAAGCCAAATACTGAATCAACAATGACAACAACAAAACAACAGTGAAGTCAATATGAATGAAACAACAACAACAATAGGGTCAACATATTAATCACCACCAACAACATCCAAGCCAAATACTGAATCAACAATGACAACAACTAAACAACAGTGAAGTGAACATGACTGAAACAACAACAACAACAGTATCAACATATTAATCACCACCAACGACATCCAAGCCAAATACTGAATCAACAAGACAACAACTAAACAACAGTGAAGTCAATATGACTGAAACAACAACAACAACAGGATCAATAATTAATCATCACCAACAACATCCAAGCCAAATACTTAATCAACAATGACAACAACTAAACAACAGTGAAGTCAATATGACTGAAACAATAACAACAACAGGATCAACATATTAATCACCACCAACAACATCCAAGTCAAATACTGAATCAACAATGACAACTAAACAACAGTGAAGTCAACATGACTGAATCAACAACAACAACAGGATCAATAATTAATCACCACCAACAACATCCAAGCCAAATACTTAATCAACAATGACAACAACTAAACAACAGTAAAGTCAATATGACTGAAACAACAACAACAACAGGATCAACATATTAATCACCACCAACAACATCCAAGCCAAATACTGAATGAACAGAGACAACAACTAAACAACAGTGAAGTCAATATGACTGAAACAACAACAACAACAGGACCAACATATTAATCACCACCAACAACATCCAAGCCAAATACTGAATCAACAATGACAACAACTAAACCACAATGAAGTCAATATGACTGAAACAACAACAACAGGATCAATATATTAATCACCACCAACAACATCCAAGCCAAATACTGAATCAACACTGACAACAACAGTAAAGTTGATATGACTGAAACAACAACAACAACAGGATCAATATATTAATCACCACCAACATCATCCAAGCCAAATACTGAATCAACAATGACAACAACAAAACAACAGTGAAGTCAATATGACAGAAACAACAGCAACAACAGGATCAATATACTAATCACCACCAACAACATCCAAGCCAAATACTGAATCAACAATGACAACAACAAAACAACAGGGAAGTCAATAGGACTGAAACAACAACATGATCAACATATTAATCACACCAACAACATCCAAGCCAAATACTGATTCAACAATGACAACAATAAAACAACAGTGTAGTCAATATTACTGAAACATCAATAACAACAGGATCAACAATTAAACACCACCAACAACATCCAAGCTAAATACTGAATCAACAATGACAACAACAGTGAAGTCAATATGACTGAAACAACAACAACAACAGGATCAACATATTAATCAGCACCAACAACATCCAAGCCAAATACTGAATCAACAATGACAACAACAAAACAACAGTAAAGTCAATATGACTGGAACAACAACAACAGGATCAACATATTAATCACCACCAACAACACCCAATCCAAATACTGAATCAACAATGACAACAACAAAACAACAGTGAATTCAATATGACTGAAACAACAACAGGATCAACATATTAATCACCACCAACAACATCCAAGCCAACTACTGAATTAACAATGACAACAACCAAACAACAGTGAAGTCAATATGACTGAAACAGCAACAACAACAGGATCAACATATTAATCACCACCAACAACATCCAAGCCAAATACTGAATCAACAATGACAACAACAAAACAACAGTGATGTCAACATGACTGAAACACGACAACAACAACAGGATCAACATATTAATCACCACCAACAACATACAAGCCAAATACTGAATCAAGAATGACGACTACTAAACAACAGTGAAGTCAACATGACTGAAACAACAACAACAGGATCAACATATTAATTACACCAACAACACCCAAGCCAAATACTGAAGCAACAAAGACAACAACAAAACCGACAACAACAAAACCACAGTGAAGTCAATATGACTGAAACAACAACAACAACAGTATCAACATATTAATCACCACCAACAACATCCAAGTCAAATACTGAATCAACAATGACAACAACTAAACAACAGTGAAGTCAACATGACTGAAACAACAACAACAACAGGATCAACATATTAATCACCACCAACAACATCCAAGCCAAATACTGAATCAACAATGACAACAACTAAACAACAGTGAAGTCAACATGACTGAAACAACAACAACAACAGGATCAACATATTAATCACCACCAACAACATCCAAGCCAAATATTGAATCAACAATGACAACAACAGTGAAGTCAGTAGGACTGAAACAACAACATGATCAACATATTAATCACCACCAACAACATCCAAACCAAATACTGAATCAACAATGAAAACAACAAAACAACAGTGAGGTCAATATGACTGAAACAACAACAACAACAGTATCAACATATTAATCACCACCAACAACATTCAATCCAAATACTGAATCAACAATGACAACAAATAAACAACAGTGAAGTAAATATGACTGAAACAACAACAACAACAGTATCAACATATTAATCACCACCAACAACATCCAAGTCAAATACTGAATCAACAATGACAACAACTAAACAACAGTGAAGTCAACATGACTGAAACAACAACAACAACAGGATCAACATATTAATCACCACCAACAACATCCAAGCCAAATGCTGAATCAACAATGACAACAACTAAACAACAGTGAAGTCAACATGACTGAAACAACAACAACAACAGGATCAACATATAAATCACCACCAACAACATCCAAGCCAAATACTGAATCAACAATGACAACAACAGTGAAGTCAGTATGACTGAAACAACAACAGGATCAACATATTAATCACCACCAACAACATCCAAACCAAATACTCAATCAACAATGAAAACAACACAACAACAGTGAGGTCAATATGACTGAAACAACAACAACAACAGTATCAACATATTAATCACCACCAACAACATCCAAGCCAAATACTGAATCAACAATGACAACAACTAAACAACAGTGAAGTCAATATGACTAAAACAACAACAACAACAACAACAACAGGATCAACATATTATTCACCACCAACAACCACCAAGCCAAATACTGAATCAACAATGACAACAACAAAACAACAGTGAAGTCAATATGACTGAAACAACAACAACAACAGGATCAACAAAATAATCACCACCAACAACATCCCAAGCCAAATACTGAAAGAACAATGACAACAACGAAACAACAGTGAAGTCAATATGACTGAAATACAACAACAAGATCAACATATTAATCACCACCAACAACATCCAAGCCAAATACTGAATCAACAAGACAACAACTAAACAACATTTAAGTCAATATGACTGAAACAACAACAACAACAGGATCAACATATTAATCACCATCAACAACATCCAAGCCAAATACTGAATCAACAATGACAACAACTAAACAACAGTGAAGTCAATATGACTGAAACAATAACAACAACAGGATCAACATATTAATCACCACCAACAACATCCAAGTCAAATACTGAATCAACAATGACAACTAAACAACAGTGAAGTCAACATGACTGAATCAACAACAACAACAGGATCAATAATTAATCACCACCAACAACATCCAAGCCAAATACTTAATCAACAATGACAACAACTAAACAACAGTGAAGTCAATATGACATGAAACAACGACAACAACAGTATCAACATATTAATCACCACCAACAACATCCAAGCCAAATACTGAATCAACAATGACAACAACAAAACAACAGTGAAGTCAATATGAATGAAACAACAACAACAATAGGGTCAACATATTAATCACCACCAACAACATCCAAGCCAAATACTGAATCAACAATGACAACAACTAAACAACAGTGAAGTGAACATGACTGAAACAACAACAACAACAGTATCAACATATTAATCACCACCAACGACATCCAAGCCAAATACTGAATCAACAAGACAACAACTAAACAACAGTGAAGTCAATATGACTGAAACAACAACAACAACAGGATCAATAATTAATCACCACCAACAACATCCAAGCCAAATACTTAATCAACAATGACAACAACTAAACAACAGTGAAGTCAATATGACTGAAACAATAACAACAACAGGATCAACATATTAATCACCACCAACAACATCCAAGTCAAATACTGAATCAACAATGACAACTAAACAACAGTGAAGTCAACATGACTGAATCAACAACAACAACAGGATCAATAATTAATCACCACCAACAACATCCAAGCCAAATACTTAATCAACAATGACAACAACTAAACAACAGTGAAGTCAATATGACTGAAACAACAACAACAACAGGATCAACATATTAATCACCACCAACAACATCCAAGCCAAATACTGAATGAACAGAGACAACAACTAAACAACAGTGAAGTCAATATGACTGAAACAACAACAACAACAGGACCAATATATTAATCACCACCAACAACATCCAAGCCAAATACTGAATCAACAATGACAACAACTAAACCACAATGAAGTCAATATGACTGAAACAACAACAACAGGATCAATATATTAATCACCACCAACAACATCCAAGCCAAATACTGAATCAACACTGACAACAACAGTAAAGTTGATATGACTGAAACAACAACAACAACAGGATCAATATATTAATCACCACCAACAACATCCAAGCTAAATACTGAATCAACACTGACAACAACAGTAAAGTTGATATGACTGAAACAACAACAACAACAGGATCAATATATTAATCACCACCAACAACATCCAAGCCAAATACTGAATCAACAATGACAACAACAGTGATGTCAACATGACTGAAACACGACAACAACAACAGGATCAACATATTAATCACCACCAACAACATACAAGCCAAATACTGAATCAAGAATGACAACTACTAAACAACAGTGAAGTCAACATGACTGAAACAACAACAACAGGATCAACATATTAATTACACCAACAACACCCAAGCCAAATACTGAAGCAACAAAGACAACAACAAAACCACAGTGAAGTCAATATGACTGAAACAACAAGAACAACTGGATCAACATATTAATCACCAACAACAACATCCAAGCCAAATACTGAATCAACAATGACAACAACAAAACAACAGTGAAGTCAATATGAATGAAACAACAACAACAATAGGGTCAACATATTAATCACCACCAACAACATCCAAGCCAAATACTGAATCAACAATGACAACAACTAAACAACAGTGAAGTCAATATGACTGAAACAACAACAACAACAGGATCAACATATTAATCACCACCAACAACATCCAAACCAAATACTGAATCAACAATGATAACAACTAAACCACAATAAAGTCAACAAGACTGGACTGAAACAACAACAACAACAGGATCAACATATTAATCACCACCACCAACATCCAAGCCAAATACTGAATCAACAATGACAACAACAAAACAACAGTGAAGTCAATATGACTGAAACAACAACAAAAACAGTATCAACATATTAATCACCACCAACAACATCTAAGCCAAATACTGAATCAACAGTGACAACAACAAAACAACAGTGAAGTCAATATGACTGAAACAACAAGAACAACTGGATCAACATATTAATCACCAACAACAACATCCAAGCCAAATACTGAATCAACAATGACAACAACAAAACAACAGTGAAGTCAATATGAATGAAACAACAACAACAATAGGGTCAACATATTAATCACCACCAACAACATCCAAGCCAAATACTGAATCAACAATGACAACAACTAAACAACAGTGAAGTGAACATGACTGAAACAACAACAACAACAGTATCAACATATTAATCACCACCAACAACATCCAAGCCAAATACTGAATCAACAATGACAACAACAAAACAACAGTGAAGTCAATATGACCGAAACAACAACAACAGGACCAACATATTAATCACCACCAACATGTAAACATCAATGCCAAATACTGAATCAACAATGAAAAGAACAAATCAACAGTGAAGTCAATATGACTGAAACAACAACAACAGGATCAATATATTAATCACCACCAACAACATCCAAGCCAAATACTGAATCAACAATGAGAACAGCTAAACAACAGTGAATTCAATATGACTGAAACAACAACAGTATCAACATATTAATCACCACCAACAACATCTAAGCCAAATACTGAATCAACAGTGACAACAACAAAACAACAGTGAAGTCAATATGACTGAAACAACAAGAACAACTGGATTAACATATTAATCACCAACAACAACATCCAAGCCAAATACTGAATCAACAATGACAACAACAAAACAACAGTGAAGTCAATATGAATGAAACAACAAAACAATAGGGTCAACATATTAATCACCACCAACAACATCCAAGCCAAATACTGAATCAACAATGACAATAACTAAACAACAGTGAAGTGAACATGACTGAAACAACAACAACAACAGTATCAATATATTAATCACCACCAACGACATCCAAGCCAAATACTGAATCAACAAGACAACAACTAAACAACAGTGAAGTCAATATGACTGAAACAACAACAAAAACAGGACCAACATATTAATCACCACCAACAACATCCAAGCCAAATACTGAATCAACAATGACAACAACAAAACAACAGTGAAGTCAATATGAATGAAACAACAACAACAATAGGGTCAACATATTAATCACCACCAACAACATCCAAGCCAAATACTGAATCAACAATGACAACAACTAAACAACAGTGAAGTGAACATGACTGAAACAACAACAACAACAGTATCAACATATTAATCACCACCAACGACATCCAAGCCAAATACTGAATCAACAAGACAACAACTAAACAACAGTGAAGTCAATATGACTGAAACAACAACAACAACAGGATCAATAATTAATCACCACCAACAACATTCAAGCCAAATACTTAATCAACAATGACAACAACTAAACAACAGTGAAGTCAATATGACTGAAACAATAACAACAACAGGATCAACATATTAATCACCACCAACAACATCCAAGTCAAATACTGAATCAACAATGACAACTAAACAACAGTGAAGTCAACATGACTGAATCAACAACAACAACAGGATCAATAATTAATCACCACCAACAACATCCAAGCCAAATACTTAATCAACAATGACAACAACTAAACAACAGTGAAGTCAATATGACTGAAACAACAACAACAACAGGATCAACATATTAATCACCACCAACAACATCCAAGCCAAATACTGAATGAACAGAGACAGCAACTAAACAACAGTGAAGTCAATATGACTGAAACAACAACAACAACAGGACCAACATATTAATCACCACCAACAACATCCAAGCCAAATACTGAATCAACAATGACAACAACTAAACCACAATGAAGTCAATATGACCGAAACAACAACAACAGGATCAATATATTAATCACCACCAACAACATCCAAGCCAAATACTGAATCAACACTGACAACAACAGTAAAATTGATATGACTGAAACAACAACAACAACAGGATCAATATATTAATCACCACCAACAACATCCAAGCTAAATACTGAATCAACACTGACAACAACAGTAAAGTTGATATGACTGAAACAACAACAACAACAGGATCAATATATTAATCACCACCAACAACATCCAAGCCAAATACTGAATCAACAATGACAACAACAGTGATGTCAACATGACTGAAACACGACAACAACAACAGGATCAACATATTAATCACCACCAACAACATACAAGCCAAATACTGAATCAAGAATGACAACTACTAAACAACAGTGAAGTCAACATGACTGAAACAACAACAACAGGATCAACATATTAATTACACCAACAACACCCAAGCCAAATACTGAAGCAACAAAGACAACAACAAAACCACAGTGAAGTCAATATGACTGAAACAACAAGAACAACTGGATCAACATATTAATCACCAACAACAACATCCAAGCCAAATACTGAATCAACAATGACAACAACAAAACAACAGTGAAGTCAATATGAATGAAACAACAACAACAATAGGGTCAACATATTAATCACCACCAACAACATCCAAGCCAAATACTGAATCAACAATGACAACAACTAAACAACAGTGAAGTCAATATGACTGAAACAACAACAACAACAGGATCAACATATTAATCACCACCAACAACATCCAAGCCAAATACTGAATCAACAATGATAACAACTAAACCACAATAAAGTCAACAAGACTGGACTGAAACAACAACAACAACAGGATCAACATATTAATCACCACCACCAACATCCAAGCCAAATACTGAATCAACAATGACAACAACAAAACAACAGTGAAGTCAATATGACATGAAACAACGACAACAACAGTATCAACATATTAATCACCACCAACAACATCCAAGCCAAATACTGAATCAACAATGACAACAAAACAACAGTGAAGTCAATAGGACTGAAACAACAACAACAACAGTACCAACATATTAATCACCACCAACATGTTAACATCAATGCCAAATACTGAATCAACAATGAAAAGAACAAAACAACAGTGAAGTCAATATGACTGAAACAACAACAAAAACAGTATCAACATATTAATCACCACCAACAACATCTAAGCCAAATAATGAATCAACAGTGACAACAACAAAACAACAGTGAAGTCAATATGACTGAAACAACAAGAACAACTGGATCAACATATTAATCACCAACAACAACATCCAAGCCAAATACTGAATCAACAATGACAACAACAAAACAACAGTGAAGTCAATATGAATGAAACAACAACAACAATAGGGTCAACATATTAATCACCACCGACAACATCCAAGCCAAATACTGAATCAACAATGACAACAACTAAACAACAGTGAAGTGAACATGACTGAAACAACAACAACAACAGTATCAACATATTAATCACCACCAACGACATCCAAGCCAAATACTGAATCAACAAGACAACAACTAAACAACAGTGAAGTCAATATGACTGAAACAACAACAACAACAGGATCAATAATTAATCACCACCAACAACATCCAAGCCAAATACTTAATCAACAATGACAACAACTAAACAACAGTGAAGTCAATATGACTGAAACAATAACAACAACAGGATCAACATATTAATCACCACCAACAACATCCAAGTCAAATACTGAATCAACAATGACAACTAAACAACAGTGAAGTCAACATGACTGAATCAACAACAACAACAGGATCAATAATTAATCACCACCAACAACATCCAAGCCAAATACTTAATCAACAATGACAACAACTAAACAACAGTGAAGTCAATATGACTGAAACAACAACAACAACAGGATCAACATATTAATCACCACCAACAACATCCAAGCCAAATACTGAATGAACAGAGACAACAACTAAACAACAGTGAAGTCAATATGACTGAAACAACAACAACAACAGGACCAACATATTAATCACCACCAACAACATCCAAGCCAAATACTGAATCAACAATGACAACAACTAAACCACAATGAAGTCAATATGACTGAAACAACAACAACAGGATCAATATATTAATCACCACCAACAACATCCAAGCCAAATACTGAATCAACACTGACAACAACAGTAAAGTTGATATGACTGAAACAACAACAACAACAGGATCAATATATTAATCACCACCAACATCATCCAAGCCAAATACTGAATCAACAATGACAACAACAAAACAACAGTGAAGTCAATATGACAGAAACAACAGCAACAACAGGATCAATATACTAATCACCACCAACAACATCCAAGCCAAATACTGAATCAACAATGACAACAACAAAACAACAGGGAAGTCAATAGGACTGAAACAACAACAACAACATGATCAACATATTAATCACACCAACAACATCCAAGCCAAATACTGATTCAACAATGACAACAATAAAACAACAGTGTAGTCAATATTACTGAAACATCAATAACAACAGGATCAACAATTAAACACCACCAACAACATCCAAGCTAAATACTGAATCAACAATGACAACAACAGTGAAGTCAATATGACTGAAACAACAACAACAACAGGATCAACATATTAATCAGCACCAACAACATCCAAGCCAAATACTGAATCAACAATGACAACAACAAAACAACAGTAAAGTCAATATGACTGGAACAACAACAACAGGATCAACATATTAATCACCACCAACAACACCCAATCCAAATACTGAATCAACAATGACAACAACAAAACAACAGTGAAGTCAATATGACTGAAACAACAACAGGATCAACATATTAATCACCACCAACAACATCCAAGCCAACTACTGAATTAACAATGACAACAACCAAACAACAGTGAAGTCAATATGACTGAAACAGCAACAACAACAGGATCAACATATTAATCACCACCAACAACATCCAAGCCCAAATACTGAATCAACAATGACAACAACAAAACAACAGTGATGTCAACATGACTGAAACACGACAACAACAACAGGATCAACATATTAATCACCACCAACAACATACAAGCCAAATACTGAATCAAGAATGACGACTACTAAACAACAGTGAAGTCAACATGACTGAAACAACAACAACAGGATCAACATATTAATTACACCAACAACACCCAAGCCAAATACTGAAGCAACAAAGACAACAACAAAACCGACAACAACAAAACCACAGTGAAGTCAATATGACAAACAACAACAACAACAGTATCAACATATTAATCACCACCAACAACATCCAAGTCAAATACTGAATCAACAATGACAACAACTAAACAACAGTGAAGTCAACATGACTGAAACAACAACAACAACAGGATCAACATATTAATCACCACCAACAACATCCAAGCCAAATACTGAATCAACAATGACAACAACTAAACAACAGTGAAGTCAACATGACTGAAACAACAACAACAACAGGATCAACATATTAATCACCACCAACAACATCCAAGCCAAATATTGAATCAACAATGACAACAACAGTGAAGTCAGTAGGACTGAAACAACAACAGGATCAACATATTAATCACCACCAACAACATCCAAACCAAATACTGAATCAACAATGAAAACAACAAAACAACAGTGAGGTCAATATGACTGAAACAACAACAACAACAGTATCAACATATTAATCACCACCAACAACATTCAATCCAAATACTGAACCAACAATGACAACAAATAAACAACAGTGAAGTAAATATGACTGAAACAACAACAACAACAGTATCAACATATTAATCACCACCAACAACATCCAAGTCAAATACTGAATCAACAATGACAACAACTAAACAACAGTGAAGTCAACATGACTGAAACAACAACAACAACAGGATCAACATATTAATCACCACCAACAACATCCAAGCCAAATACTGAATCAACAATGACAACAACAGTGAAGTCAGTACGACTGAAACAACAACAGGATCAACATATTAATCACCACCAAAAACATCCAAACCAAATACTCAATCAACAATGAAAACAACAAAACAACAGTGAAGTCAATATGACTAAAACAACAACAACAACAACAACAACAGGATCAACATATTATTCACCACCAACAACCACCAAGCCAAATACTGAATCAACAATGACAACAACAAAACAACAGTGAAGTCAATATGACTGAAACAACAACAACAACAGGATCAACAAAATAATCACCACCAACAACATCCCAAGCCAAATACTGAATCAACAATGACAACAACGAAACAACAGTGAAGTCAATATGACTGAAACAACAACAGTATCAACATATTAATTACCACCAACAACATCCAAGTCAAATACTGAATCAACAATGACAACAAATAAACAACAGTGAAGTCAATATGACTGAAATACAACAACAAGATCAACATATTAATCACCACCAACAACATCCAAGCCAAATACTGAATCAACAAGACAACAACTAAACAACATTTAAGTCAATATGACTGAAACAACAACAACAACAGGATCAACATATTAATCACCACCAACAACATCCAAGCCAAATACTAAATCAACAATGACAACAACTAAACAACAGTGAAGTCAATATGACAGAAACAACAACAACAACAGGACCAAAATATTAATCACCACCAACAACATCCAAGCCAAATACTGAATCAACAATGAGAACAACTAAACAACAGTGAAGTCAATATGACTGAAACAACAACAATACCAGTATCAACATATTAATCACCACCAACAACTTTCAAGCCAAATACTGAATCAACAATGACAACAACTAAACAACATTGAAGTCAATATGACTGAAACAACAACAACAACAGGATCAACATATTAATCACCACCAACAACATCCAAGACAAATACTGAATCAACAATGACAACAACAGTGAAGTCAGTATGACTGAAACAACAACAGGATCAACATATTAATCACCACCAACAACATCCAAACCAAATACTCAATCAACAATGAAAACAACAAAACAACAGTGAAGTCAATATGACTAAAACAACAACAACAACAACAACAACAACAACAGGATCAACATATTATTCACCACCAACAACCACCAAGCCAAATACTGAATCAACAATGACAACAACAAAACAACAGTGAAGTCAATATGACTGAAACAACAACAACAACAGGATCAACAAAATAATCACCACCAACAACATCCCAAGCCAAATACTGAAAGAACAATGACAACAACGAAACAACAGTGAAGTCAATATGACTGAAACAACAACAGTATCAACATATTAATTACCACCAACAACATCCAAGTCAAATACTGAATCAACAATGACAACAACTAAACAACAGTGAAGTCAATATGACTGAAATACAACAACAAGATCAACATATTAATCACCACCAACAACATCCAAGCCAAATACTGAATCAACAAGACAACAACTAAACAACATTTAAGTCAATATGACTGAAACAACAACAACAACAGGATCAACATATTAATCACCACCAACAACATCCAAGCCAAATACTGAATCAACAATGACAACAACTAAACAACAGTGAAGTCAATATGACAGAAACAACAACAACAACAGGACCAACATATTAATCACCACCAACAACATCCAAGCCAAATACTGAATCAACAATGAGAACAACTAAACAACAGTGAAGTCAATATGACTGAAACAACAACAACACCAGTATCAACATATTAATCACCACCAACAACTTTCAAGCCAAATACTGAATCAACAATGACAACAACTAAACAACATTGAAGTCAATATGACTGAAACAACAACAACAACAGGATCAACATATTAATCACCACCAACAACATCCAAGACAAATACTGAATCAACAATGACAACACCTAAACAACAGTGAAGTCAATATGACTGAAACAACAACAACAACAGGATCAAGATATTAATCACCACCAACAACATCCAAGCCAAATACTGAATCAACAATACATCAACTAAACAACAGTGAAGTCAATATGACTAAAACAACAACAACAAGACCAACATATTAATCACCACCAACAACATCCAAGCCAAGTACTGAATCAACAATGACAACAACAAAACAACAGTGAAGTCAATATGACTGGAACAACAACAACAACAGGATCAATATATTAATCACCACCAACAACATCCTAGACAAGTACTGAATCAACAATGACAACAACAAAACAACAGTGAAGTCAATATGATTGAAACAACAACAACAGGATCAATATATTAATCACCACCAACAACATCCAAGCCAAATACTGAATCAACAATGACAACAACAAAACAACAGTGAAGTTGATATGACTGAAACAACAACAGGATCAATATATTAATCACCACCAACAACATCAAAGTCAAATACTGAATCAAACATGACAACAACAAAACAACAGTGAAGTCAATATGACTGAAACAAAAGGATCAATATATTAATCACCATCAACAACATCCAAGCCAAGTACTGAATCAACAATGACAACAACAAAACAACAGTGAAGTCAATATTACTGAAACAACAACAACAACAGGATCAACAATTAAACACCACCAACAACATCCAAGCCAAATACTGAATCAACAATGACAACAACAGTGAAGTCAATATGACTGAAACAACAAAGAATCAACATATTAATCAGCACCATCAACAATGACAACAACAAAACAACAGTGAAGTCAATATGACTGAAACAACAACAATAACAGGATCAACAAAATAATCACCACCAACAACACCCAATGCAAATACTGAATCAACAATGACAACAACAAAACAACAGGGAAGTCAATAGGACTGAAACAACAACAACAACAACAAGAACAACAGGATCAACATATTAATCACACCAACAACATCCAAGCCAAATACTGACTCAACGATGACAACAACAAAACAACAGTGTAGTCAATATTACTGAAACAACAACAACAACAGGATCAACAATTAAACACCACCAACAACATCCAAGCTAAATACTGAATCAACAATGAGAATAACAGTGAAGTCAATATGACTGAAACAACAACAACAACTGGATCAACATATTAATCAGCACCAACAACATCCAAGCCAAATACTGAATCAACAATGACAACAACAAAACAACAGTAAAGTAAATATGACTGGAACAACAACAACAGGATCAACATATTAATCACCACCAACAACACCCAATCCAAATACTGAATCAACAATTACAACAAGAAAACAACAGTGAAGTCAATATGACTGAAACAATAACAACAACAGGATCAACATATTAATCACCACAAACAACATCCAAAGCCAAATACTGAATCAAAAATGACAACAACAAAACAACAGTGAAGTCAATATGACTGAAACAACAACAACAACAAGATCAACATATTAATCACCACCAACATCCAAGCCAAATACTGAATCAACAATGACAACAACTAAACAACAGTGAAGTGAATATGACTGAAACAACAACAACAACAGGATCAACATATTAATGACCACCAACAACATCCAAGCCAAATACTGAATCAACAATGACAACAACTAAACAACAGTGAAGTCAATATGACTGAAACAACAACAACAACAGGATCAACATATTAATCACCACCAACAACATCCAAGCCAAATACTGAATCAACAATGATAACAACTAAACCACAATAAAGTCAACAAGACTGGACTGAAACAACAACAACAACAGGATCAACATATTAATCACCACCACCAACATCCAAGCCAAATACTGAATCAACAATGACAACAACAAAACAACAGTAAAGTCAATATGACATGAAAGAACGACAACAACAGTATCAACATATTAATCACCACCAACAACATCCAAGCCAAATACTGAATCAACAATGACAACAAAACAACAGTGAAGTCAATATGACCGAAACAACAACAACAGGACCAACATATTAATCACCACCAACATGTTAACATCAATGCCAAATACTGAATCAACAATGAAAAGAACAAAACAACAGTGAAGTCAATATGACTGAAACAACAACAACAACAGTATCAACATATTAATCACCACCAACAACATCTAAGCCAAATACTGAATCAACAGTGACAACAACAAAACAACAGTGAAGTCAATATGACTGAAACAACAAGAACAACTGGATTAACATATTAATCACCAACAACAACATCCAAGCCAAATACTGAATCAACAATGACAACAACAAAACAACAGTGAAGTCAATATGAATGAAACAACAACAACAATAGGGTCAACATATTAATCACCACCAACAACATCCAAGCCAAATACTGAATCAACAATGACAACAACTAAACAACAGTGAAGTGAACATGACTGAAACAACAACAACAACAGGATCAATAATTAATCACCACCAACAACATCCAAGCCAAATACTTAATCAACAATGACAACAACTAAACAACAGTGAAGTCAATATGACTGAAACAACAACAACAACAGGATCAACATATTATTCACCACCAACAACATCCAAGTCAAATACTGAATCAACAATGACAACTAAACAACAGTGAAGTCAACATGACTGAAACAACAACAACAACAGGATCAACATATTAATCACCACCAACAACATCCAAGCCAAATACTGAATCAAAAAGACAACAACTAAACAACAGTGAAGTCAATATGACTGAATCAACAACAACAACAGGATCAATAATTAATCACAACCAACAACATCCAAGCCAAATACTTAATCAACAATGACAATAACTAAACAACAGTGAAGTCAATATGACTGAAACAACAACAACAACAACAACAGGATCAACATATTAATCACCACCAACAACATCCAAGCCAAATACTGAATGAACAGAGACAACAACTAAACAACAGTGAAGTCAATATGACTGAAACAACAACAACAACAGGACCAACATATTATTCACCACCAACAACATCCAAGCCAAATACTGAATCAACAATGACAACAACTAAAAAACAATGAAGTCAATATGACTGAAACAACAACAACAGAATCAATATATTTATCACCACCAACAACATCCAAGCCAAATACTGAATCAACACTGACAACAACAGTAAAGTTGATATGACTGAAACAACAACAACAACAGGATCAATATATTAATCACCACCAACAACATCCAAGCCAAATACTGAATCAACAATGACAACAACAAAACAACAGGGAAGTCAATAGGACTGAAACAACAACAACAACATGATCAACATATTAATCACACCAACAACATCCAAGCCAAATACTGATTCAACAATGACAACAATAAAACAACAGTGTAGTCAATATTTGAAACATCAATAACAACAGGATCAACAATTAAACACCACCAACAACACCCAATCCGAATACTGAATCAACAATTACAACAAGAAAACAACAGTGAAGTCAATATGACTGAAACAATAACAACAACAGGATCAACATATTAATCACCACAAACAACATCCAAAGCCAAATACTGAATCAAAAATGACAACAACAAAACAACAGTGAAGTCAATATGACTGAAACAACAACAACAACAAGATCAACATATTAATCACCACCAACATCCAAGCCAAATACTGAATCAACAATGACAACAACTAAACAACAGTGAAGTGAATATGACTGAAACAACAACAACAACAGGATCAACATATTAATGACCACCAACAACATCCAAGCCAAATACTGAATCAACAATGACAACAACTAAACAACAGGATCAACATATTAATCACCACCAACAACATCCAAGCCAAATACTGAATCAACAATGATAACAACTAAACCACAATAAAGTCAACAAGACTGGACTGAAACAACAACAACAACAGGATCAACATATTAATCACCACCACCAACATCCAAGCCAAATACTGAATCAACAATGACAACAACAAAACAACAGTAAAGTCAATATGACATGAAAGAACGACAACAACAGTATCAACATATTAATCACCACCAACAACATCCAAGCCAAATACTGAATCAACAATGACAACAAAACAACAGTGAAGTCAATATGACCGAAACAACAACAACAGGACCAACATATTAATCACCACCAACATGTTAACATCAATGCCAAATACTGAATCAACAATGAAAAGAACAAAATAACAGTGAAGTCAATATGACTGAAACAACAACAACAGGATCAATATATTAATCACCACCAACAACATCCAAGCCAAATACTGAATCAACAATGAGAACAGCTAAACAACAGTGAATTCAATATGACTGAAACAACAACAGTATCAACATATTAATCACCACCAACAACATCTAAGCCAAATACTGAATCAACAGTGACAACAACAAAACAACAGTGAAGTCAATATGACTGAAACAACAAGAACAACTGGATTAACATATTAATCACCAACAACAACATCCAAGCCAAATACTGAATCAACAATGACAACAACAAAACAACAGTGAAGTCAATATGAATGAAACAACAAAACAATAGGGTCAACATATTAATCACCACCAACAACATCCAAGCCAAATACTGAATCAACAATGACAACAACTAAACAACAGTGAAGTGAACATGACTGAAACAACAACAACAACAGTATCAATATATTAATCACCACCAACGACATCCAAGCCAAATACTGAATCAACAAGACAACAACTAAACAACAGTGAAGTCAATATGACTGAAACAACAACAACAACAGGACCAACATATTAATCACCACCAACAACATCCAAGCCAAATACTGAATCAACAATGACAACAACAAAACAACAGGGAAGTCAATAGGACTGAAACAACAACAACAACATGATCAACATATTAATCACACCAACAACATCCAAGCCAAATACTGATTCAACAATGACAACAATAAAACAACAGTGTAGTCAATATTACTGAAACATCAATAACAACAGGATCAACAATTAAACACCACCAACAACATCCAAGCCAAATACTGAATCAACAATGACAACAACAGTGAAGTCAATATGACTGAAAACAACAACAACAACAGGATCAACATATTAATCACCACCAACAACATCCAAGCCAAATACTGAATCAACAATGACAACAAAAAAACAACAGTAAAGTCAATATGACTGGAACAACAACAACAGGATCAACATATTAATCACCACCAACAACACCCAATCCAAATACTGAATCAACAATGACAACAACAAAACAACAGTGAAGTCAATATGACTGAAACAACAACAGGATCAACATATTAATCACCACCAACAACATCCAAGCCAACTACTGAATTAACAATGACAACAACCAAACAACAGTGAAGTCAATATGACTGTAACAGCAACAACAACAGGATCAACATAGTAATCACCACCAACAACATCCAAGCCAAATACTGAATCAACAATGACAACAACAAAACAACAGTGATGTCAACATGACTGAAACACGACAACAACCACAGGATCAACATATTAATCACCACCAACAACATACAAGCCAAATACTGAATCAACAATGACAACTACTAAACAACAGTGAAGTCAACATGACTGAAACAACAACAACAGGATCAACATATTAATTACACCAACAACACCCAAGCCAAATACTGAAGCAACAAAGACAACAACAAAACCGACAACAACAAAACCACAGTGAAGTCAATATGACTGAAACAACAAGAACAACTGGATCAACATATTAATCACCAACAACAACATCCAAGCCAAATACTGAATCAACAACTAAACAACAGTGAAGTGAACATGACTGAAACAACAACAACAACAGTATCAACATATTAATCACCACCAACAACATCCAAGTCAAATACTGAATCAACAATGACAACAACTAAACAACAGTGAAGTCAACATGACTGAAACAACAACAACAACAGGATCAACATATTAATCACCACCAACAACATCCAAGCCAAATACTGAATCAACAATGACAACAACTAAACAACAGTGAAGTCAACATGACTGAAACAACAACAACAACAGGATCAACATATTAATCACCACCAACAACATCCAAGCCAAATACTGAATCAACAATGACAACAACAGTGAAGTCAGTATGACTGAAACAACAACAGGATCAACATATTAATCACCACCAACAACATCCAAACCAAATACTGAATCAACAATGGAAACAACAAAACAACAGTGAGGTCAATATGACTGAAACAACAACAACAACAGTATCAACATATTAATCACCACCAACAACATTCAATCCAAATACTGAATAAACAATGACAACAAATAAACAACAGTGAAGTAAATATGACTGAAACAACAACAACAACAACAGTATCAACATATTAATCACCACCATCCACATCCAAGTCAAATACTGAATCAACAATGACAACAACTAAACAACAGTGAAGTCAACATGACTGAAACAACAACAACAACAGGATCAACATATTAATCACCACCAACAACATCCAAGCCAAATACTGAATCAACAATGACAACAACTAAACATCAGTGAAGTCAACATGACTGAAACAACAACAGGATCAACATATTAATCACCACCAACAACATCCAAGCCAAATACTGAATCAACAATGACAACAACAGTGAAGTCAGTATGACTGAAACAACAACAGGATCAACATATTAATTACCACCAACAACATCCAAACCAAATACTGAATCAACAATGAAAACAACAAAACAACAGTGAGGTCAATATGACTGAAACAACAACAAGAGTATCAACATATTAATCACCACCAACAACATCCAAGCCAAATACTGAATCAACAATGACAACAACAGTGAAGTCAGTATGACTGAAACAACAACAGGATCAACATATTAATCACCACCAACAACATCGAAACCAAATACTGAATCAACAATGAAAACAACAAAACAACAGTGAGGTCAATATGACTGAAACAACAACAACAACAGTATCAACATATTAATCACCACCAACAACATCCAAGCCAAATACTGAATCAACAATGACAACAACTAAACAACAGTGAAGTCAATATGACTAAAACAACAACAACAACAACAGGATCAACATATTATTCACCACCAACAACCACCAAGCCAAATACTGAATCAAAAATGACAACAACTAAACAACAGTGAAGTCAATATGACTGAAAAAACAACAACAATCGGATCAACATATTAATCACCACCAACAACATCCAAGCCAAATACTGAATCAACAATGAAAACAATAAAACAGTGAAGTCAATATGACTGAAACAACAACAACAACAGGATCAACATATTATTCACCACCAACAACATCCAAGCCAAATAATGAATAAACAATGACAACAACCAAACAACAGTGAAGTCAAAATGACTGAAACAGCAACAACAACAGGATCAATAATTAATTACCCCCAACAACATCCAAGCCAAATACTGAATCAACAATGACAACAACAAAACAACAGTGAAGTCAATATGACTGGAACAACAACAACAGGATCAACATATTAATCACCACCAACAACACCCAATCCAAATACTGAATCAACAATGACAACAACAAAACAACAGTGAAGTCAATATGACTGAAACAACAACAACAGGATCAATATATTAATCACCACCAACAACATCCAAGCCAAATACTGAATCAACAATGAGAACAACTAAACAACAGTGAATTCAATTTGACTGAAACAACAACAGGATCAACATATTAATCACCACCAACAACATCCAAGCCAACTACTGAATTAACTATGACAACAACCAAACAACAGTGAAGTCAATATGACTGAAACAGCAACAACAACAGGATCAACATATTAATCACCACCAACAACATCCATGCCAAATACTGAATCAACAATGACAACAACAAAACAACAGTGATGTCAACATGACTGAAACACGACAACAACAACAGGATCAATATATTAATCACCACTAACAACATACAAGCCAAATACTGAATCAACAATGACAACTACTAAACAACAGTGAAGTCAACATGACTGAAACAACAACAACAACAGGATCAACATATTAATCACACCAACAACACCCAAGCCAAATACTGAAGCAACAAAGACAACAACAAAACTGACAACAACAAAACCACAGTGAAGTCTATATGACTGAAACAACAAGAACAACTGGATCAACATATTAATCACAAACAACAACATCCAAGCCAAATACTGAATCAACAATGACAACAACAAAACAACAGTGAAGTCAATATGACTGAAACAACAGCAACAACAGGATCAATATATTAATCACCACCAACAACATCCAAGCCAAATACTGAATCAACAATGACAACAACAAAACAACAGGGAAGTCAATATGATTGAAACAACAACAACAACAACAGGATCAATATACTAATCACCACCAACAACATCCAAGCCAAATACTGAATCAACAATGACAACAACAAAACAACAGGGAAGTCAATAGGACTAAAACAACAACAACAACAACAACATGATCAACATATTAATCAAACCAACAACATCCAAGCCAAATACTGACTCAACAATGACAACAACAAAACAACAGTGTAGTCAATATTACTGAAACAACAACAACAGGATCAACAATTAAACACCACCAACAACATCCAAGCTAAATACTGAATCAACAATGACAACAACAGTGAAGTCAATATGACTGAAACAACAACAACAACAGGATCAACATATTAATCAGCACCAACAACATCCAAGCCAAATACTGAATCAACAATGACAACAACTAAACAACAGTGAAGTGAACATGACTGAAACAACAACAAACAACAGTATCAACATATGTATCACCACCAACAACACCCAAGCCAAATACTGAAGCAACAAAGACAACAATAAAACCACAGTGAAGTCAATATGACTGAAAAAAACAACAACAACTGGATCAACATATTAATCACCAACAACAACATCCAAGCCAAATACTGAATCAACAATGACAACAACAAAACAACAGTGAAGTCAATATGAATGAAACAACAACAACAATAGGGTCAACATATTAATCACCACCAACAACATCCAAGCCAAATACTGAATCAACAATGACAACAACTTAACAACAGTGAAGTGAACATGACTGAAACAACAACAACAACAGTATCAACATATTAATCACCACCAACAACATCCAAGCCAAATACTGAATCAACAATGACAACAACTAAACAACAGTGAAGTAAATATGACTAAAACAACAACAACAACAACAGGATCAACATATTATTCACCACCAACAACCACCAAGCCAAATACTGAATCAACAATGACAACAACAAAACAACAGTGAAGTCAATATGAATGAAACCACAACAATAATAGGGTCAACATATTAATCACCACCAACAACATCCAAGCCAAATACTGAATCAACAATGACAACAACTAAACAACAGTGAAGTGAACATGACTGAAACAACAACAACAACAGTATCAACATATTAATCACCACCAACAACATCCAAGCCAAATACTGAATCAACAATGACAACAACTAAACAACAGTGAAGTCAATATGACTGAAAAAACAACAACAACAGGATCAACATATTATTCACCACCAACAACATCCAAGCCAAATACTGAATAAACAATGACAACAACCAAACAACAGTGAAGTCAATATGACTGAAACAGCAACAACAACAGGATCAATAATTAATCACCCCCAACAACATCCAAGCCAAATACTGAATCAACAATGACAACAACATAACAACAGTGAAGTGAACATGACTGAAACAACAACAACAGCAGTATCAACATATTAATCACCACCAACAACATCCAAGCCAAATACTGAATCAACAATGACAACAACAAAACAACAGTGAAGTCAATATGACTGGAACAACAACAACAGGATCAACATATTAATCACCACCAACAACACCCAATCCAAATAATGAATCAACAATGACAACAACAAAACAACAGTGAAGTCAAAATGACTGAAACAACAACAACAGGATCAATATATTAATCACCACCAACAACATCCAAGCCAAATACTGAATCAACAATGAGAACAGCTAAACAACAGTGAATTCAATATGACTGAAACAACAACAGGATCAACATATTAATCACCACCAACAACATCCAAGCCAACTACTGAATTAACTATGACAACAACCAAACAACAGTGAAGTCAATATGACTGAAACAGCAACAACAACAGGATCAACATATTAATCACCACCAACAACATCCATGCCAAATACTGAATCAACAATGACAATAACAAAACAACAGTGATGTCAACATGACTGAAACACGACAACAACAACAGGCTCAACATATTAATCACCACCAACAACATACAAGCCAAATACTGAATCAAAAATGACAACTACTAAACAACAGTGAAGTCAACATGACTGAAACAACAACAACAGGATCAACATATTAATCACACCAACAACACCCAAGCCAAATACTGAAGCAACAAAGACAACAACAAAACCGACAACAACAAAACCACAGTGAAGTCTAGATGACTGAAACAACAAGAACAACTGGATCAACATATTAATCACCAACAGCAACATCCAAGCCAAATACTGAATCAACAATGACAACAACAAAACAACAGTGAAGTCAATATGAATGAAACAACAACAACAGTAGGGTCAACATATTAATCACCACCAACAACATCCAAGCCAAATACTGAATCAACAATGACAACAACTAAACAACAGTGAAGTGAACATGACTGAAACAACAACAACAACAGTATCAACATATTAATCACCACCAACAACATCCAAGCCAAATACTGAATCAACAATGACAACAACTAAACAACAGTGAAGTCAATATGACTGAAACAACAACAACAACAACAGGGTCAACATATTATTCACCACCAACAACCACCAAGCCAAATACTGAATAAACAATGACAACAACCAAACAACAGTGAAGTCAATATGACTGAAACAGCAACAACAACAGGATCAATAATTAATCACCGCCAACAACATCCAAGCCAAATACTGAATCAACAATGACAACAACTAAACAACAGTGAAGTGAACATGACTGAAACAACAACAACAACAGAATCAACATATTAATCACCACCAACAACATCCAAGCCAATTACTGAATTGACAATGACTACAACTAAACAACAGTGAAGTCAATATGACTGAAACAACAACAACAACAGGATCAACATATTAATCACCACCAACAACATCCAAGCCAAATACTGAATCAACAATGACAACAAATAAACAACAGTAAAGTCAACATGACTGAAACAACAACAACAACAGGATCGACATATTAATCACCACCAACAACATCCAAGCCAAATACTGAATCAACAATGACAACAACTAAACAAAGTGAAGTCAACATGACTGAAACAACAACAACAACAACAGGATCAACATATTATTCACCACCAACAACATCCAAGCCAAATACTGAATAAACAATGACAACAACTAAACAACAGTGAAGTGAACATGACTGAAACAACAACAACAACAGTATCAACATATAAAACACCACCAACAACATCCAAGCCAAATACTAAATCAACAATGACAACAACTAAACAACAGTGAAGTCAATATGACTGAAACAACAACAACAACAGGCCAACATATTAATCACCACCAACAACATTCAAGACAAATACTGAATCAACAATGAGAACAACTAAACAACAGTGAAGTCAATATGACAAACAAAAACCGGATCAACATATAAATCACCACCAACAACATCCAAGCCAACTACTGAATTAACAATGACAACAACCAAACAATAGTGAAGTCAATATGACTGAAACAGCAACAACAACAGGATCAACAGATTAATCACCACCAACAACATCCAAGCCAAATACTGAATCAACAATGACAACAACAAAACCACAGTGATGTAAAGATGACTGAAACATGACAACAACAACAGGATCAACATATTAATCACCACCAACAACATCCAAGCCAAATACTGAATCAACAATGACAACTACTAAACAACAGTAAAGTCAATATGACTGAAACAACAACAACAACAGAATCAACATATTAATCACCACCAACAACATCCAAGTCAAATACTGAATCAACAATGACAACAACAGTGAAGTCAGTATGACTGAAACAACAACAACAGGATCAACATATTAATCACCACCAACAACATCCAAGCCAAATACTGAATCAACAATGAAAACAACAAAACAACAGTGAAGTTAATATGACTGAAACAACAACAACAGTATCAACATATTAATCACCACCAACAACATTCAAGCCAAATACTGAATCAACAATGACAACAACTAAACAACAGTGAAGTGAACATGACTGAAACAACAACAACAACAGTATCAATATATTAATCACCACCAACGACATCCAAGCCAAATACTGAATAAACAAGACAACAACTAAACAACAGTGAAGTCAATATGACTGAAACAACAACAACAACAGGACCAACATATTAATCACCACCAACAACATCCAAGCCAAATACTGAATCAACAATGACAACAACAAAACAACAGGGAAGTCAATAGGACTGAAACAACAACAACAACATGATCAACATATTAATCACACCAACAACATCCAAGCCAAATACTGATTCAACAATGCCAACAATAAAACAACAGTGTAGTCAATATTACTGAAACATCAATAACAACAGGATCAACAATTAAACACCACCAACAACATCCAAGCTAAATACTGAATCAACAATGACAACAAAAGTGAAGTCAATATGACTGAAACAACAACAACAACAGGATCAACATATTAATCAGCACCAACAACATCCAAGCCAAATACTGAATCAACAATGACAACAACAAAACAACAGTGATGTCAACATGACTGAAACACGACAACAACAACAGGATCAACATATTAATCACCACCAACAACATACAAGCCAAATACTGAATCAAGAATGACAACTACTAAACAACAGTGAAGTCAACATGACTGAAACAACAACAACAGGATCAACATATTAATTACACCAACAACACCCAAGCCAAATACTGAAGCAACAAAGACAACAACAAAACCGACAACAACAAAACCACAGTGAAGTCAATATGACTGAAACAACAAGAACAACTGGATCAACATATTAATCACCAACAACAACATCCAAGCCAAATACTGAATCAACAACTAAACAACAGTGAAGTGAACATGACTGAAACAACAACAACAACAGTATCAACATATTAATCACCACCAACAACATCCAAGTCAAATACTGAATCAACAATGACAACAACTAAACAACAGTGAAGTCAACATGACTGAAACAACAACAACAACAGGATCAACATATTAATCACCACCAACAACATCCAAGCCAAATACTGAATCAACAATGACAACAACTAAACAACAGTGAAGTCAACATGACTGAAACAACAACAACAACAGGATCAACATAGTAATCACCACCAACAACATCCAAGCCAAATACTGAATCAACAATGACAACAACAGTGAAGTCAGTATGACTGAAACAACAACAGGATCAACATATTAATAACCACCAACAACATCGAAACCAAATACTGAATCAACAATGAAAACAACAAAACAACAGTGAGGTCAATATGACTGAAACAACAACAACAACAGTATCAACATATTAATCACCACCAACAACATTCAATCCAAATACTGAATCAACAATGACAACAAATAAACAACAGTGAAGTAAATATGACTGAAACAACAAAAACAACAGTATCAACATATTAATCACCACCATCCACATCCAAGTCAAATACTGAATCAACAATGACAACAACTAAACAACAGTGAAGTCAACATGACTGAAACAACAACAACAACAACAGGATCAACATATTAATCACCACCAACAACATCCAAGCCAAATACTGAATCAACAATGACAACAACAAAACATCAGTGAAGTCAACATGACTGAAACAACAACAACAACAGGATCAACATATTAATCACCACCAACAACATCCAAGCCAAATACTGAATCAACAATGACAACAACAGTGAAGTCAGTATGACTGAAACAACAACAGGATCAACATATTAATCACCACCAACAACATCCAAACCAAATACTGAATCAACAATGAAAACAACAAAACAACAGTGAGGTCAATATGACTGAAACAACAACAACAGTATCAACATATTAATCACCACCAACAACATCCAAGCCAAATACTGAATCAACAATGACAACAACAGTGAAGTCAGTATGACTGAAACAACAACAGGATCAACATATTAATCACCACCAACAACATCGAAACCAAATACTGAATCAACAATGAAAACAACAAAACAACAGTGAGGTCAATATGACTGAAACAACAACAACAACAGTATCAACATATTAATCACCACCAACAACATCCAAGCCAAATACTGAATCAACAATGACAACAACTAAACAACAGTGAAGTCAATATGACTAAAACAACAACAACAACAACAGGATCAACATATTATTCACCACCAACAACCACCAAGCCAAATACTGAATCAAAAATGACAACAACTAAACAACAGTGAAGTCAATATGACTGAAAAAACAACAACAATCGGATCAACATATTAATCACCACCAACAACATCCAAGCCAAATACTGAATCAACAATGAAAACAATAAAACAACAGTGAAGTCAATATGACTGAAACAACAACAACAACAGGATCAACATATTATTCACCACCAACAACATCCAAGCAAAATAATGAATAAACAATGACAACAACCAAACAACAGTGAAGTCAAAATGACTGAAACAGCAACAACAACAGGATCAATAATTAATTACCCCCAACAACATCCAAGCCAAATACTGAATCAACAATGACAACAACAAAACAACAGTGAGGTCAATATGACTGGAACAACAACAACAGGATCAACATATTAATCACCACCAACAACACCCAATCCAAATACTGAATCAACAATGACAACAACAAAACAGTGAAGTCAATATAACTGAAACAACAACAACAGGATCAATATATTAATCACCACCAACAACATCCAAGCCAAATACTGAATCAACAATGAGAACAACTAAACAACAGTGAATTCAATTTGACTGAAACAACAACAGGATCAACATATTAATCACCACCAACAACATCCAAGCCAACTACTGAATTAACTATGACAACAACCAAACAACAGTGAAGTCAATATGACTGAAACAGCAACAACAACAGGATCAACATATTAATCACCACCAACAACATCCATGCCAAATACTGAATCAACAATGACAACTACTAAACAACAGTGAAGTCAACATGACTGAAACAACAACAACAGGATCAACATATTAATCACACCAACAACACCCAAGCCAAATACTGAAGCAACAAAGACAACAACAAAACCACAGTGAAGTCTATATGACTGAAACAACAAGAACAACTGGATCAACATATTAATCACAAACAACAACATCCAAGCCAAATACTGAATCAACAATGACAACAACAAAACAACAGTGAAGTCAATATGAGTGAAACAACAGCAACAACGGGATCAATATATTAATCACCACCAACAACATCCAAGCCAAATACTGAATCAACAATGACAACAACAAAACAACAGGGAAGTCAATATGATTGAAACAACAACAACAACAGGATCAATATACTAATCACCACCAACAACATCCAAGCCAAATACTGAATCAACAATGACAACAACAAAACAACAGGGAAGTCAATAGGACTAAAACAACAACAACAACAACAACATGATCAACATATTAATCAAACCAACAACATCCAAGCCAAATACTGACTCAACAATGACAACAACAAAACAACAGTGTAGTCAATATTACTGAAACAACAACAACAGGATCAACAATTAAACACCACCAACACCATCCAAGCTAAATACTGAATCAACAATGACAACAACAGTGAAGTCAATATGACTGAAACAACAACAACAACAGGATCAACATATTAATCAGCACCAACAACATCCAAGCCAAATACTGAATCAACAATGACAACAACTAAACAACAGTGAAGTGAACATGACTGAAACAACAACAAACAACAGTATCAACATATTTATCACCACCAACAACACCCAAGCCAAATACTGAAGCAACAAAGAAAACAATAAAACCACAGTGAAGTCAATATGACTGAAAACAACAACAACTGGATCAACATATTAATCACCAACAACAACATCCAAGCCAAATACTGAATCAACAATGACAACAACAAAACAACAGTGAAGTCAATATGAATGAAACAACAACAACAATAGGGTCAACATATTAATCACCACCAACAACATCCAAGCCAAATACTGAATCAACAATGACAACAACTAAACAACAGTGAAGTGAACATGACTGAAACAACAACAACAACAGTATCAACATATTAATCACCACCAACAACATCCAAGCCAAATACTGAATCAACAATGACAACAACTAAACAACAGTGAAGTCAATATGACTAAAACAACAACAACAACAACAGGATCAACATATTATTCACCACCAACAACCACCAAGCCAAATACTGAATCAACAATGACAACAACAAAACAACAGTGAAGTCAATATGAATGAAACCACAACAATAATAGGGTCAACATATTAATCACCACCAACAACATCCAAGCCAAATACTGAATCAACAATGACAACAACTAAACAACAGTGAAGTGAACATGACTGAAACAACAACAACAACAGTATCAACATATTAATCACCACCAACAACATCCAAGCCAAATACTGAATCAACAATGACAACAACTAAACAACAGTGAAGTCAATATGACTGAAAAAACAACAACAACAGGATCAACATATTATTCACCACCAACAACATCCAAGCCAAATACTGAATAAACAAAGACAACAACCAAACAACAGTCAAGTCAATATGACTGAAACAGCAACAACAACAGGATCAATAATTAATCACCCCCAACAACATCCAAGCCAAATACTGAATCAACAATGACAACAACATAACAACAGTGAAGTGAACATGACTGAAACAACAACAACAGCAGTATCAACATATTAATCACCACCAACAACATCCAAGCCAAATACTGAACCAACAATGACAACAACAAAACAACAGTGAAGTCAATATGACTGGAACAACAACAACAGGATCAACATATTAATCACCACCAACAACACCCAATCCAAATACTGAATCAACAATGACAACAACAAAACAACAGTGAAGTCAATATGACTGAAACAACAACAACAGGATCAATATATTAATCACCACCAAAAACATCCAAGCCAAATACTGAATCAACAATGAGAACAGCTAAACAACAGTGAATTCAATATGACTGAAACAACAACAGGATCAACATATTAATCACCACCAACAACATCCAAGCCAACTACTGAATTAACTATGACAACAACCAAACAACAGTGAAGTCAATATGACTGAAACAGCAACAACAACAGGATCAACATATTAATCACCACCAACAACATCCATGCCAAATACTGAATCAACAATGACAATAACAAAACAACAGTGATGTCAACATGACTGAAACACGACAACAACAACAGGCTCAACATATTAATCACCACCAACAACATACAAGAAAAATACTGAATCAACAATGACAACTACTAAACAACAGTGAAGTCAACATGACTGAAACAACAACAACAGGATCAACATATTAATCACACCAACAACACCCAAGCCAAATACTGAAGCAACAAAGACAACAACAAAACCGACAACAACAAAACCACAGTGAAGTCTAGATGACTGAAACAACAAGAACAACTGGATCAACATATTAATCACCAACAGCAACATCCAAGCCAAATACTGAATCAACAATGACAACAACAAAACAACAGTGAAGTCAATATGAATGAAACAACAACAACAGTAGGGTCAACATATTAATCACCACCAACAACATCCAAGCCAAATACTGAATCAACAATGACAACAACTAAACAACAGTGAAGTGAACATGACTGAAACAACAACAACAACAACAGTATCAACATATTAATCACCACCAACAACATCCAAGCCAATTACTGAATCAACAATGACAACAACTAAACAACAGTGAAGTCAATATGACTGAAACAACAACAACAACAACAGGATCAACATATTATTCACCACCAACAACCACCAAGCCAAATACTGAATAAACAATGACAACAACCAAACAACAGTGAAGTCAATATGACTGAAACAGCAACAACAACAGGATCAATAATTAATCACCGCCAACAACATCCAAGCCAAATACTGAATCAACAATGACAACAACTAAACAACAGTGAAGTGAACATGACTGAAACAACAACAACAACAGAATCAACATATTAATCACCACCAACAACATCCAAGCCAATTACTGAATTGACAATGACTACAACTAAACAACAGTGAAGTCAATATGATTGAAACAACAACAACAACAGGATCAACATATTAATCACCACCAACAACATCCAAGCCAAATACTGAATCAACAATGACAACAACAGTGAAATCAGTATGACTGAAACAACAACAACAGGATCAACATATTAATCACCACCAACAACATCCAAGCCAAATACTGAATCAACAATGACAAAAACTAAACAAAGTGAAGTCAACATGACTGAAACAACAACAACAACAGGATCAACATATTAATCACCACCAACAACATCCAAGCCAAATACTGAATCAACAATGACAACAACTAAACAACAGTGAAGTCAACATGACTGAAACAACAACAACAACAGGATCAACATATTAATCACCACCAACAACATCCAAGCCAAATACTGAATCAACAATGACAACAAAGTGAAGTCAACATGACTGAAACAACAACAACAACAGGATCAACATATTAATCACCACCAACAACATCCAAGCCAAATACTGAATCAACAATGACAACAACTAAACAACAGTGAAGTCAACATGACTGAAACAACAACAACAACAGGATCAACATATTAATCACCACCAACAACATCCAAGCCAAATACTGAATCAACAATGAAAACAACAAAACAACAGTGAAGTTAATATGACTGAAACAACAACAACAACAGTATCAACATATTAATCACCACCAACAACATTCAAGCCAAATACTGAATCAACAAAGACAACAAATAAACAACAGTGAAGTCAATATGACTGAAAAAACAACAACAATCGGATCAACATATTAGTCACCACCAACAACATCCAAGCCAAACACTGAATCAACAATGAAAACAATAAAACAACAGTGAAGTCAATATGACTGAAACAACAACAACAACAGGATCAACATATTATTCACCACCAACAACATCCAAGCCAAATACTGAATAAACAATGACAACAATCAAACAACAGTGAAGTCAATATGACTGAAACAGCAACAACAACAGGATCAATAATTAATCACCCCCAACAACATCCAAGACAAATACTGAATCAACAATGACAACAACTAAACAACAGTAAAGTGAACATGACTGAAACAACAACAACAACAGTATCAACATAGTAATCACCACCAACAACATCCAAGCCAAATACTGAATCAACAATGACAACAACTAAACAACAGTGAAGTCAATATGACTGAAACAACAACAACAACATGACAACATATTAATCACCACCAACAACATTCAAGCCAAATACTGAATCAACAATGAGAACAACTAAACAACAGTGAAGTCAATATGACTGAAACAACAACAGGATCAACATATTAATCACCACCAACCAAGCCAACTACTGAATTAACAATGACAACAACCAAACAACAGTGAAGTCAATATGACTGAAACAGCAACAACAACAGGATCAACAGATTAATCACCACCAACAACATCCAAGCCAAATACTGAATCAACAATGACAACAACAAAACCACAGTGATGTCAACATGACTGAAACATGACAACAACAACAGGATCAACATATTAATCACCACCAACAACATACAAGCCAAATACTGAATCAACAATGACAACTACTAAACAACAGTGAAGTCAACAAGACTGAAACAACAACAACAGGATCAACATATTAATCACCACCAACAACATCCAAGCCAAATACTGAATCAACAATGACAACAACAAAACAAAGTGAAGTCAATATGACTAAAACAACAACAACAACAGTATCAACATATTAATCACCACCAACAACATTCAAGCCAAATACTGAATCAACAATGACAACAAATAAACAACAGTGAAGTCAATATGACTGAAACAACAACAACAATCGGATCAACATATTAATCACCACCAACAACATCCAAGCCAAATACTGAATCAACAATGAAAACAACAAAACAACAGTGAAGTCAATATGACTGAAATAACAACAACAACAGGATCAACATATTAATCACCACCAACAACATCCAAGACAATTACTGAATTAAAAATGACATCAACTAAACAAACAGTGAAGTCAACATGACTGAAACAACATCAACCAGAGGATCAACATATTAATCACCACCAACAACATCCAAGCCAAATACTGAATCAACAATGACAACAACAGTGAAGTCAGTATGACTGAAACAACAACAACAGGATCAACATATTAATCACCCCCAACAACATCCAAGCCAAATACTGAATCAACAATGAAAACAACAAAACAACAGTGAAGTCAATATGACTGAAACAACAACAACAACAGTATCAACATATTAATCGTCACCAACAACATTCCAGCCAAATACTGAATCAACAATGACAACAAATAAACAACAGTGAAGTCAATATGACTGAAAAAACAACAACAATCGGATCAACATATTAATCACCACCAACAACCTCCAAGCCAAATACTGAATCAACAATGAAACAATAAAACAACAGTGAAGTCAATATGACTGAAACAACAACAACAATCGGATCAACATATTAACCACCACCAACAACATCCAAGCCAAATACTGAATCAACAATGAAAACAATAAAACAACAGTGAAGTCAATATGACTGAAACAACAACAACAGGATCAACATATAATTCACCACCAACAACATCCAAGCCAAATACTGAATAAACAATGACAACAACCAAACAACAGTGAAGTCAATATGACTGAAACAGCAACAACAACAGGATCAATAATTAATCACCCCCAACAACATCCAAGCCAAATACTGAATCAACAATGACAACAACTAAACAACAGTGAAGTGAACATGACTGAAACAACAACAACAACAGTATCAACATAGTAATCACCACCAACAACATCCAAGTCAAATACTGAATCAACAATGACAACAACTAAACAACAGTGAAGTCAATATGACTGAAACAACAACAGGATCAACATATTAATCACCACCAACAACATTCAAGCCAAATACTGAATCAACAATGAGAACAACTAAACAACAGTGAAGCCAATATGACTGAAACAACAACAGAATCAACATATTAATCACCACCAACAACATCCAAGCCAACTACTGAATTAACAATGACAACAACTAAACAACAGTGAAGTCAATATGACTAAAACAGCAACAACAACATGATCAACAGATTAATCACCACCAACAACATCCAAGCCAAATACTGAATCAACAATGACAACAACAAAACCACAGTGATGTCAACATGACTGAAACATGACAACAACAACAGGATCAACATATTAATCACCACCAACAACATACAAGCCAAATACTGAATCAACAATGACAACTACTAAACAACAGTGAAGTCAACATGACTGAAACAACAACAACAGGATCAACATATTAATCACCACCAACAACATCCAAGCCAAATACTGAATCAACAATGACAACAAATAAACAACAGTGAAGTCAATATGACTGAAACAACAACAACTATCAGATCAACATATTAATCACCACCAACAACATCCAAGCCAAATACTGAATCAACAATGACAACAACAAAACCAGTGAAGTCAATATGACTGAAACAACAACAACAGGATCAACATATTAATCCCCACCAACAACATCCAAGCCAAATACTGAATCAACAAGACAACAACTAAACAACAGTGAAGTCAATATGACTGAAACAACAACAACAACAGGATCAATAATTAATCACCACCAACAACATCCAAGCCAAATACTGAATCAACAATGACAACAACATAACAACAGTGAAGTCAATATGACTGGAACAACAACAACAACAGGATCAATATATTAATCACCACCAACAACATCCAAGCCAAATACTGAATCAACAATGACAACAACAAAAAAAGTGAAGTCAATATGACTGAAACAACAACAACAACAGGATCAACATATTATTCACCAACAACAACATCCAAGCCAAATACTGAATCAACAATGAGAATAACTAAACAACAGTGAAGTCAATATGACTGAAACAACAACAGGATCAACATATTAATCACCAACAACAACATCCAAGCCAACTACTGAATTAACAATGACAACAACCAAACAACAGTGAAGTCAATATGACTGAAACAGCAACAACAACAGGATCAACAGATTAATCACCACCAACAACATCCAAGCCAAATACTGAATCAACAATGACAACAACAAAACCAGTGAAGTCAATATGACTGAAACAACAACAACAGGATCAACATATTAATCCCCACCAACAACATCCAAGCCAAATACTGAATCAACAAGACAACAACTAAACAACAGTGAAGTCAATATGACTGAAACAACAACAACAACAGGATCAATAATTAATCACCACCAACAACATCCAAGCCAAATACTGAATCAACAATGAAAACAATAAAACAACAGTGAAGTCAATATGACTGAAACAACAACAACAGGATCAACATATAATTCACCACCAACAACATCCAAGCCAAATACTGAATAAACAATGACAACAACCAAACAACAGTGAAGTCAATATGACTGAAACAGCAACAACAACAGGATCAATAATTAATCACCCCCAACAACATCCAAGCCAAATACTGAATCAACAATGACAACAACTAAACAACAGTGAAGTGAACATGACTGAAACAACAACAACAACAGTATCAACATAGTAATCACCACCAACAACATCCAAGTCAAATACTGAATCAACAATGACAACAACTAAACAACAGTGAAGTCAATATGACTGAAACAACAACAGGATCAACATATTAATCACCACCAACAACATTCAAGCCAAATACTGAATCAACAATGAGAACAACTAAACAACAGTGAAGCCAATATGACTGAAACAACAACAGAATCAACATATTAATCACCACCAACAACATCCAAGCCAACTACTGAATTAACAATGACAACAACTAAACAACAGTGAAGTCAATATGACTAAAACAGCAACAACAACATGATCAACAGATTAATCACCACCAACAACATCCAAGCCAAATACTGAATCAACAATGACAACAACAAAACCACAGTGATGTCAACATGACTGAAACATGACAACAACAACAGGATCAACATATTAATCACCACCAACAACATACAAGCCAAATACTGAATCAACAATGACAACTACTAAACAACAGTGAAGTCAACATGACTGAAACAACAACAACAGGATCAACATATTAATCACCACCAACAACATCCAAGCCAAATACTGAATCAACAATGACAACAAATAAACAACAGTGAAGTCAATATGACTGAAACAACAACAACTATCAGATCAACATATTAATCACCACCAACAACATCCAAGCCAAATACTGAATCAACAATGACAACAACAAAACCAGTGAAGTCAATATGACTGAAACAACAACAACAGGATCAACATATTAATCCCCACCAACAACATCCAAGCCAAATACTGAATCAACAAGACAACAACTAAACAACAGTGAAGTCAATATGACTGAAACAACAACAACAACAGGATCAATAATTAATCACCACCAACAACATCCAAGCCAAATACTGAATCAACAATGACAACAACATAACAACAGTGAAGTCAATATGACTGGAACAACAACAACAACAGGATCAATATATTAATCACCACCAACAACATCCAAGCCAAATACTGAATCAACAATGACAACAACAAAAAAAGTGAAGTCAATATGACTGAAACAACAACAACAACAGGATCAACATATTATTCACCAACAACAACATCCAAGCCAAATACTGAATCAACAATGAGAATAACTAAACAACAGTGAAGTCAATATGACTGAAACAACAACAGGATCAACATATTAATCACCAACAACAACATCCAAGCCAACTACTGAATTAACAATGACAACAACCAAACAACAGTGAAGTCAATATGACTGAAACAGCAACAACAACAGGATCAACAGATTAATCACCACCAACAACATCCAAGCCAAATACTGAATCAACAATGACAACAACAAAACCAGTGAAGTCAATATGACTGAAACAACAACAACAGGATCAACATATTATTCACCACCAACAACATCCAAGCCAAATACTGAATCAACAAGACAACAACTAAACAACAGTGAAGTCAATATGACTGAAACAACAACAACAACAGGATCAATAATTAATCACCACCAACAACATCCAAGCCAAATACTGAATCAACAATGAAAACAATAAAACAACAGTGAAGTCAATATGACTGAAACAACAACAACAGGATCAACATATAATTCACCACCAACAACATCCAAGCCAAATACTGAATAAACAATGACAACAACCAAACAACAGTGAAGTCAATATGACTGAAACAGCAACAACAACAGGATCAATAATTAATCACCCCCAACAACATCCAAGCCAAATACTGAATCAACAATGACAACAACTAAACAACAGTGAAGTGAACATGACTGAAACAACAACAACAACAGTATCAACATAGTAATCACCACCAACAACATCCAAGTCAAATACTGAATCAACAATGACAACAACTAAACAACAGTGAAGTCAATATGACTGAAACAACAACAGGATCAACATATTAATCACCACCAACAACATTCAAGCCAAATACTGAATCAACAATGAGAACAACTAAACAACAGTGAAGCCAATATGACTGAAACAACAACAGAATCAACATATTAATCACCACCAACAACATCCAAGCCAACTACTGAATTAACAATGACAACAACTAAACAACAGTGAAGTCAATATGACTAAAACAGCAACAACAACATGATCAACAGATTAATCACCACCAACAACATCCAAGCCAAATACTGAATCAACAATGACAACAACAAAACCACAGTGATGTCAACATGACTGAAACATGACAACAACAACAGGATCAACATATTAATCACCACCAACAACATACAAGCCAAATACTGAATCAACAATGACAACTACTAAACAACAGTGAAGTCAACATGACTGAAACAACAACAACAGGATCAACATATTAATCACCACCAACAACATCCAAGCCAAATACTGAATCAACAATGACAACAAATAAACAACAGTGAAGTCAATATGACTGAAACAACAACAACTATCAGATCAACATATTAATCACCACCAACAACATCCAAGCCAAATACTGAATCAACAATGACAACAACAAAACCAGTGAAGTCAATATGACTGAAACAACAACAACAGGATCAACATATTAATCCCCACCAACAACATCCAAGCCAAATACTGAATCAACAAGACAACAACTAAACAACAGTGAAGTCAATATGACTGAAACAACAACAACAACAGGATCAATAATTAATCACCACCAACAACATCCAAGCCAAATACTGAATCAACAATGACAACAACATAACAACAGTGAAGTCAATATGACTGGAACAACAACAACAACAGGATCAATATATTAATCACCACCAACAACATCCAAGCCAAATACTGAATCAACAATGACAACAACAAAAAAGGTGAAGTCAATATGACTGAAACAACAACAACAACAGGATCAACATATTATTCACCAACAACAACATCCAAGCCAAATACTGAATCAACAATGAGAATAACTAAACAACAGTGAAGTCAATATGACTGAAACAACAACAGGATCAACATATTAATCACCAACAACAACATCCAAGCCAACTACTGAATTAACAATGACAACAACCAAACAACAGTGAAGTCAATATGACTGAAACAGCAACAACAACAGGATCAACAGATTAATCACCACCAACAACATCCAAGCCAAATACTGAATCAACAATGACAACAACAAAACCAGTGAAGTCAATATGACTGAAACAACAACAACAGGATCAACATATTAATCCCCACCAACAACATCCAAGCCAAATACTGAATCAACAAGACAACAACTAAACAACAGTGAAGTCAATATGACTGAAACAACAACAACAACAGGATCAATAATTAATCACCACCAACAACATCCAAGCCAAATACTGAATCAACAATGACAACAACATAACAACAGTGAAGTCAATATGACTGGAACAACAACAACAACAGGATCAATATATTAATCACCACCAACAACATCCAAGCCAAATACTGAATCAACAATGACAACAACAAAAAAAGTGAAGTCAATATGACTGAAACAACAACAACAACAGGATCAACATATTATTCACCACCAACAACATCCAAGCCAAATACTGAATCAACAATGAAAACAACTAAACAACAGTGAAGTCAATATGACTGAAACAACAACAGGATCAACATATTAATCACCACCAACAACATCCAAGCCAACTACTGAATTAACAATGACAACAACCAAACAACAGTGAAGTCAATATGACTGAAACAGCAACAACAACAGGATCAACAGATTAATCACCACCAACAACATCCAAGCCCAATACTGAATCAACAATGACAACAACAAAACCACAGTGATGTAAAGATGACTGAAACATGACAACAACAGGATCAACATATTAATCACCACCAACAACATCCAAGCCAAATACTGAATCAACAATGACAACAAATAAACAACAGTAAAGTCAATATGACTGAAAAAACAACAACAATTGGATCAACATATTAATCACCACCAACAACATCCAAGCCAAACACTGTATCAACAAAGAAATCAATAAAACAACAGTGAAGTCAATATGACTGAAACAACAACAACAACAGGATCAACATATTATTCACCACCAACAACATCCAAGCCAATTACTGAATTAAAAATGACAACAACTAAACAAACAGTGAAGTCAACATGACTGAAACAACAACAACCAGAGGATCAACATATTAATCACCACCAACAACATCCAAGCCAAATACTGAATCAACAATGACAACAACAGTGAAGTCAGTATGACTGAAACAACAACAACAGGATCAACATATTAATCACCCCAACAACATCCAAGCCAAATACTGAATCAACAATGAAAACAACAAAACAACAGTGAAGTCAATATGACTGAAACAACAACAACAACAGTATCAACATATTAATCGTCACCAACAACATTCAAGCCAAATACTGAATCAACAATGACAACAAATAAACAACAGTGAAGTCAATATGACTGAAAAAACAACAACAATCGGATCAACATATTAATCACCACCAACAACATCCAAGCCAAATACTGAATCAACAATGAAACAATAAAACAACAGTGAAGTCAATATGACTGAAACAACAACAACAATCGGATCAACATATTAACCACCACCAACAACATCCAAGCCAAATACTGAATCAACAATGAAAACAATAAAACAACAATGAAGTCAATATGACTGAAACAACAACAACAGGATCAACATATAATTCACCACCAACAACATCCAAGCCAAATACTGAATAAACAATGACAACAACCAAACAACAGTGAAGTCAATATGACTGAAACAGCAACAACAACAGGATCAATAATTAATCACCCCCAACAACATCCAAGCCAAATACTGAATCAACAATGACAACAACTAAACAACAGTGAAGTGAACATGACTGAAACAACAACAACAACAGTATCAACATATTAATCACCACCAACAACATCCAAGTCAAATACTGAATCAACAATGACAACAACTAAATAACAGTGAAGTCAATATGACTGAAACAACAACAGGATCAACATATTAATCACCACTAACAACATTCAAGCCAAATACTGAATCAACAATGAGAACAACTAAACAACAGTGAAGCCAATATGACTGAAACAACAACAGGATCAACATATTAATCACCACCAACAACATCCATTATTTTCCATTACATAATTCACAAAAACATCATGGTCACATCATTGCATTTTATCAAACATGCATTTCTATACATACGATATCACATATAATTATTTTAGTGAGAGCGCTCTAACTAATAATTCGGTTTGCTAAAGATTTCATTCATATTCAACATATAATTCAAGTCAAGTCAATATGGAACAACAACAACAACAGGATCAATATATTAATCACCACCAACAACATCCAAGCCAAATACTGAATCAACAATGACAACAACAAAAAAAGTGAAGTCAATATGACTGAAACAACAACAACAACAGGATCAATAATTAATCACCACCAACAACATCCAAGCCAAATACTGAATCAACAATGAGAACAACTAAACAACAGTTAAGTCAATATGACTGAAACAACAACAACAACAGGATCAACATATTATTCACCACCAACAACATCCAAGCCAAATACTGAATAAACAATGACAACAACCAAACAACAGTAAAGTCAATATGACCGAAAAAACAACAACAATTGGATCAACATATTAATCACCACCAACAACATCCAAGCAAAACACTGAATCAACAATGAAAACAACAAAACAACAGTGAAGTCAATATGACTGAAACAACAACAACAACAGGATCAACATATTATTCACCACCAACAACATCCAAGCCAAATACTGAATAAACAATGACAACAACCAAACAACAGTGAAGTGAATATGACTGAAACAGCAACAACAACAGGATCAATAATTCATCACCCCCAACAACATCCAAGCCAAACACTGAATCAACAATGAAAACAATAAAACAACAGTGAAGTCAATATGACTGAAACAACAACAACAACAGGATCAACATTATATTCACCACCAACAACATCCAAGCCAAATACTGAATAAACAATGACAACAACTAAACAACAGTGAAGTGAACATGACTGAAACAACAACAACAACAGTATCAACATATAAAACACCACCAACAACATCCAAGCCAAATACTAAATCAACAATGACAACAACTAAACAACAGTGAAGTCAATATGACTGAAACAACAACAACAACAGGACAACATAATAATCACCACCAACAACATTCAAGCGAAATACTGAATCAACAATGAGAACAACTAAACAACAGTGAAGTCAATATGACTGAAACTAAAACCGGATCAACATATAAATCACCACCAACAACATCCAAGCCAACTACTGAATTAACAATGACAACAACCAAACAATAGTGAAGTCAATATGACTGAAACAGCAACAACAACAGGATCAACAGATTAATCACCACCAACAACATCCAAGCCAAATACTGAATCAACAATGACAACAACAAAACCACAGTGATGTAAAGATGACTGAAACATGAAAACAACAACAGGATCAACATATTAATCACCACCAACAACATCCAAGCCAAATACTGAATCAACAATGACAACTACTAAACAACAGTAAAGTCAATATGACTGAAACAACAACAACAACAGGATCAACATATTAATCACCACCACCAACATCCAAGCCAAATACTGAATCAACAATGACAACAACAGTGAAGTCAGTATGACTGAAACAACAACAACAGGATCAACATATTAATCACCACCAACAACATCCAAGCCAAATACTGAATCAACAATGAAAACAACAAAACAACAGTGAAGTTAATATGACTGAAACAACAACAACAGTATCAACATATTAATCACCACCAACAACATTCAAGCCAAATACTGAATCAAAAATGACAACAAATAAACAACAGTAAAGTCAATATGACTGAAAAAACAACAACAATTGGATCAACATATTAATCACCACCAACAACATCCAAGCAAAACACTGAATCAACAATGAAAACAATAAAACAACAGTGAAGTCAATATGACTGAAACAACAACAACAACAGGACAACATATTAATCACCACCAACAACATTCAAGACAAATACTGAATCAACAATGACAACAATCAAACAACAGTGAAGTCAATATGACTGAAACAGCAACAACAACAGGATCAATAATTAATCACCCCCAACAACATCCAAGACAAATACTGAATCAACAATGACAACAACTAAACAACAGTAAAGTGAACATGACTGAAACAACAACAACAACAGTATCAACATAGTAATCACCACCAACAACATCCAAGCCAAATACTGAATCAACAATGACAACAACTAAACAACAGTGAAGTCAATATGACTGAAACAACAACAGGATCAACATATTAATCACCACCAACCAAGCCTGAAACAACAACAACAACATGACAACATATTAATCACCACCAACAACATTCAAGCCAAATACTGAATCAACAATGAGAACAACTAAACAACAGTGAAGTCAATATGACTGAAACAACAACAGGATCAACATATTAATCACCACCAACCAAGCCAACTACTGAATTAACAATGACAACAACCAAACAACAGTGAAGTCAATATGACTGAAACAGCAACAACAACAGGATCAACAGATTAATCACCACCAACAACATCCAAGCCAAATACTGAATCAACAATGACAACAACAAAACCACAGTGATGTCAACATGACTGAAACATGACAACAACAACAGGATCAACATATTAATCACCACCAACAACATACAAGCCAAATACTGAATCAACAATGACAACTACTAAACAACAGTGAAGTCAACAAGACTGAAACAACAACAACAGGATCAACATATTAATCACCACCAACAACATCCAAGCCAAATACTGAATCAACAATGACAACAACAAAACAAAGTGAAGTCAATATGACTAAAACAACAACAACAACAGTATCAACATATTAATCACCACCAACAACATTCAAGCCAAATACTGAATCAACAATGACAACAAATAAACAACAGTGAAGTCAATATGACTGAAACAACAACAACAATCGGATCAACATATTAATCACCACCAACAACATCCAAGCCAAATACTGAATCAACAATGAAAACAACAAAACAACAGTGAAGTCAATATGACTGAAATAACAACAACAACAGGATCAACATATTAATCACCACCAACAACATCCAAGACAATTACTGAATTAAAAATGACAACAACTAAACAAACAGTGAAGTCAACATGACTGAAACAACATCAACCAGAGGATCAACATATTAATCACCACCAACAACATCCAAGCCAAATACTGAATCAACAATGACAACAACAGTGAAGTCAGTATGACTGAAACAACAACAACAGGATCAACATATTAATCACCCCCAACAACATCCAAGCCAAATACTGAATCAACAATGAAAACAACAAAACAACAGTGAAGTCAATATGACTGAAACAACAACAACAACAGTATCAACATATTAATCGTCACCAACAACATTCCAGCCAAATACTGAATCAACAATGACAACAAATAAACAACAGTGAAGTCAATATGACTGAAAAAACAACAACAATCGGATCAACATATTAATCACCACCAACAACCTCCAAGCCAAATACTGAATCAACAATGAAACAATAAAACAACAGTGAAGTCAATATGACTGAAACAACAACAACAATCGGATCAACATATTAACCACCACCAACAACATCCAAGCCAAATACTGAATCAACAATGAAAACAATAAAACAACAGTGAAGTCAATATGACTGAAACAACAACAACAGGATCAACATATAATTCACCACCAACAACATCCAAGCCAAATACTGAATAAACAATGACAACAACCAAACAACAGTGAAGTCAATATGACTGAAACAGCAACAACAACAGGATCAATAATTAATCACCCCCAACAACATCCAAGCCAAATACTGAATCAACAATGACAACAACTAAACAACAGTGAAGTGAACATGACTGAAACAACAACAACAACAGTATCAACATAGTAATCACCACCAACAACATCCAAGTCAAATACTGAATCAACAATGACAACAACTAAACAACAGTGAAGTCAATATGACTGAAACAACAACAGGATCAACATATTAATCACCACCAACAACATTCAAGCCAAATACTGAATCAACAATGAGAACAACTAAACAACAGTGAAGCCAATATGACTGAAACAACAACAGAATCAACATATTAATCACCACCAACAACATCCAAGCCAACTACTGAATTAACAATGACAACAACTAAACAACAGTGAAGTCAATATGACTAAAACAGCAACAACAACATGATCAACAGATTAATCACCACCAACAACATCCAAGCCAAATACTGAATCAACAATGACAACAACAAAACCACAGTGATGTCAACATGACTGAAACATGACAACAACAACAGGATCAACATATTAATCACCACCAACAACATACAAGCCAAATACTGAATCAACAATGACAACTACTAAACAACAGTGAAGTCAACATGACTGAAACAACAACAACAGGATCAACATATTAATCACCACCAACAACATCCAAGCCAAATACTGAATCAACAATGACAACAAATAAACAACAGTGAAGTCAATATGACTGAAACAACAACAACTATCAGATCAACATATTAATCACCACCAACAACATCCAAGCCAAATACTGAATCAACAATGACAACAACAAAACCAGTGAAGTCAATATGACTGAAACAACAACAACAGGATCAACATATTAATCCCCACCAACAACATCCAAGCCAAATACTGAATCAACAAGACAACAACTAAACAACAGTGAAGTCAATATGACTGAAACAACAACAACAACAGGATCAATAATTAATCACCACCAACAACATCCAAGCCAAATACTGAATCAACAATGACAACAACATAACAACAGTGAAGTCAATATGACTGGAACAACAACAACAACAACAGGATCAATATATTAATCACCACCAACAACATCCAAGCCAAATACTGAATCAACAATGACAACAACAAAAAAAGTGAAGTCAATATGACTGAAACAACAACAACAACAGGATCAACATATTATTCACCAACAACAACATCCAAGCCAAATACTGAATCAACAATGAGAATAACTAAACAACAGTGAAGTCAATATGACTGAAACAACAACAGGATCAACATATTAATCACCAACAACAACATCCAAGCCAACTACTGAATTAACAATGACAACAACCAAACAACAGTGAAGTCAATATGACTGAAACAGCAACAACAACAGGATCAACAGATTAATCACCACCAACAACATCCAAGCCAAATACTGAATCAACAATGACAACAACAAAACCAGTGAAGTCAATATGACTGAAACAACAACAACAGGATCAACATATTAATCCCCACCAACAACATCCAAGCCAAATACTGAATCAACAATGAAAACAACAAAACAACAGTGAAGTCAATATGACTGAAATAACAACAACAACAGGATCAACATATTAATCACCACCAACAACATCCAAGAAAATTACTGAATTAAAATGACAACAACTAAACAAACAGTGAAGTCAACATGACTGAAACAACATCAACCAGAGGATCAACATATTAATCACCACCAACAACATCCAAGCCAAATACTGAATCAACAATGACAACAACAGTGAAGTCAGTATGACTGAAACAACAACAACAGGATCAACATATTAATCACCCCCAACAACATCCAAGCCAAATACTGAATCAACAATGAAAACAACAAAACAACAGTGAAGTCAATATGACTGAAACAACAACAACAACAGTATCAACATATTAATCGTCACCAACAACATTCCAGCCAAATACTGAATCAACAATGACAACAAATAAACAACAGTGAAGTCAATATGACTGAAACAACAACAACAACAGGATCAATAATTAATCACCACAACAACATCCAAGCCAAATACTGAATCAACAATGACAACAACATAACAACAGTGAAGTCAATATGACTGGAACAACAACAACAACAGGATCAATATATTAATCACCACCAACAACATCCAAGCCAAATACTGAATCAACAATGACAACAACAAAAAAAGTGAAGTCAATATGACTTGAAACAACAACAACAACAGGATTCAACAGATTATTCACCACCAACAACATCCAAGCCAAATACTGAATCAACAATGAAAACAACTAAACAACAGTGAAGTCAATATGACTGAAACAACAACAGGATCAACATATTAATCACCACCAACAACATCCAAGCCAACTACTGAATTAACAATGACAACAACCAAACAACAGTGAAGTCAATATGACTGAAACAGCAACAACAACAGGATCAACAGATTAATCACCACCAACAACATCCAAGCCCAATACTGAATCAACAATGACAACAACAAAACCACAGTGATGTAAAGATGACTGAAACATGACAACAACAGGATCAACATATTAATCACCACCAACAACATCCAAGCCAAATACTGAATCAACAATGACAACAAATAAACAACAGTAAAGTCAATATGACTGAAAAAACAACAACAATTGGATCAACATATTAATCACCACCAACAACATCCAAGCCAAACACTGTATCAACAAAGAAATCAATAAAACAACAGTGAAGTCAATATGACTGAAACAACAACAACAACAGGATCAACATATTATTCACCACCAACAACATCCAAGCCAATTACTGAATTAAAAATGACAACAACTAAACAAACAGTGAAGTCAACATGACTGAAACAACAACAACCAGAGGATCAACATATTAATCACCACCAACAACATCCAAGCCAAATACTGAATCAACAATGACAACAACAGTGAAGTCAGTATGACTGAAACAACAACAACAGGATCAACATATTAATCACCCCAACAACATCCAAGCCAAATACTGAATCAACAATGAAAACAACAAAACAACAGTGAAGTCAATATGACTGAAACAACAACAACAACAGTATCAACATATTAATCGTCACCAACAACATTCAAGCCAAATACTGAATCAACAATGACAACAAATAAACAACAGTGAAGTCAATATGACTGAAAAAACAACAACAATCGGATCAACATATTAATCACCACCAACAACATCCAAGCCAAATACTGAATCAACAATGAAACAATAAAACAACAGTGAAGTCAATATGACTGAAACAACAACAACAATCGGATCAACATATTAACCACCACCAACAACATCCAAGCCAAATACTGAATCAACAATGAAAACAATAAAACAACAGTGAAGTCAATATGACTGAAACAACAACAACAGGATCAACATATAATTCACCACCAACAACATCCAAGCCAAATACTGAATAAACAATGACAACAACCAAACAACAGTGAAGTCAATATGACTGAAACAGCAACAACAACAGGATCAATAATTAATCACCCCCAACAACATCCAAGCCAAATACTGAATCAACAATGACAACAACTAAACAACAGTGAAGTGAACATGACTGAAACAACAACAACAACAGTATCAACATATTAATCACCACCAACAACATCCAAGTCAAATACTGAATCAACAATGACAACAACTAAATAACAGTGAAGTCAATATGACTGAAACAACAACAGGATCAACATATTAATCACCACTAACAACATTCAAGCCAAATACTGAATCAACAATGAGAACAACTAAACAACAGTGAAGCCAATATGACTGAAACAACAACAGGATCAACATATTAATCACCACCAACAACATCCAAGCCAACTACTGAATTAACAATGACAACAAATAAACAACAGTGAAACAGCAACAACAACAGGATCAACAGATTGTTTTTGGTAAATACAGACTAGTTTTTACACCAGCCTTATATTTCGTTTGGTTTGCTACATCTCCCCCTTCAAACCTCTGAAACTACTTTCTACCTCTATCTAGAAGAATTATAGACTTCACGATCGAAGCAGGCTCTGTCAACGGTCCAATTTATTGTCTAAAGTAATTTGTAAGTATAGTATGTTTCAGTCCTGAATAAGAACTATATAATACCATTTAAATGCCTGTACTCTAATAAAATGGATTTTTTAAAAAAGAATAGTCTATCTAAAGAGTATTAATTTATTACATATATATTTATATTTATTTTCCATTACATAATTCACAAAAACATCATGGTCACATCATTGCATTTTATCAAACATGCATTTCTATACATACGATACCACATATAATTATTTTAGTGAGAGCGCTCTAACTATATATAAATTGCATGTAATAATTCGGTTTGCTAAAGATTTCATTCATATTCAACATATAATTCACCACCAACAACATCCAAGCCAAATACTGTATAAACAATGACAACAACCAAACAACAGTGAAGTCAATATGACTAAAACAGCAACAACAACAGGATCAACAGATTAATCACCACCAACAACATCCAAGCCAAATAATGAATCAACAATGACAACAACAAAACCACAGAGATGTCAACATGACTGAAACATGACAACAACAACAGGATCAACATATTAATCACCACCAACAACATACAAGGCAAATACTGAATCAACAATGACAACTACTAAACAACAGTGAAGTCAACATGACTGAAACAACAACAACAGGATCAACATATTAATCACCACCAACAACATCCAAGCCAAATACTGAATCAACAATGACAACAAATAAACAACAGTGAAGTCAATATGACTGATACAACAACAACTATCAGATCAACATATTAATCACCACCAACAACATCCAAGCCAAATACTGAATCAACAATGACAACAACAAAACCAGTGAAGTCAATATGACTGAAACAACAACAACAGGATCAACATATTAATCCCCACCAACAACATCCAAGCCAAATACTGAATCAACAAGACAACAACTAAACAACAGTGAAGTCAATATGACTGAAACAACAACAACAACAGGATCAATAATTAATCACCACCAACAACATCCAAGCCAAATACTGAATCAACAATGACAACAACATAACAACAGTGAAGTCAATATGACTGGAACAACAACAACAACAGGATCAATATATTAATCACCACCAACAACATCCAAGCCAAATACTGAATCAACAATGACAACAACAAAAAAAGTGAAGTCAATATGACTGAAACAACAACAACAACAGGATCAATAATTAATCACCACCAACAACATCCAAGCCAAATACTGAATCAACAATGAGAACAACTAAACAACAGTTAAGTCAATATGACTGAAACAACAACAGGATCAACATATTTATCACCACCAACAACATCCAAGCCAACTACTGAATTAACAATGACAACAACCAAACAACAGTGAAGTCAATATGACTGAAACAGCAACAACAACAGGATCAACAGATTAATCACCACCAACAACATCCAAGCCAAATACTGAATCAACAATGACAACAAATAAACAACAGTAAAGTCAATATGACTGAAACAACAACAACAACAGGATCAACATATTATTCACCACCAACAACATCCAAGACAACTACTGAATTAACAATGACAACAATCAAACAACAGTGAAGTCAATATAACTGAAACAGCAAAAACAACAGGATCAACAGATTAATCACCACCAACAACATCCAAGCCAAATACTGAATCAACAATGACAACAACAAAAGAACAGTGAAGTCAACATGACTGAAACAACAACAACAACAGGATCAACATATTAATCACCACCAACAACATCCAAGCCAAATACTGAATCAACAATGACAACAACAGTGAAGTCAGTATGACTGAAACAACAACAACAGGATCAACATATTAATCACCACCAACAACATCCAAGCCAAATACTGAATCAACAATGAAAACAACAAAACAACAGTGAAGTTAATATGACTGAAACAACAACAACAGTATCAACATATTAATCACCACCAACAACATTCAAGCCAACTACTGAATTAACAATGACAACAACCAAACAACAGTGAAGTCAATATGACTGAAACAGCAACAACAACAGGATCAACAGATTAATCACCACCAACAACATCCAAGCCAAATACTGAATCAACAATGACAACAAATAAACAACAGTAAAGTCAATATGACTGAAACAACAACAACAACAGGATCAACATATTATTCACCACCAACAACATCCAAGACAACTACTGAATTAACAATGACAACAATCAAACAACAGTGAAGTCAATATAACTGAAACAGCAAAAACAACAGGATCAACAGATTAATCACCACCAACAACATCCAAGCCAAATACTGAATCAACAATGACAACAACAAAAGAACAGTGAAGTCAACATGACTGAAACAACAACAACAACAGGATCAACATATTAATCACCACCAACAACATCCAAGCCAAATACTGAATCAACAATGACAACAACAGTGAAGTCAGTATGACTGAAACAACAACAACAGGATCAACATATTAATCACCACCAACAACATCCAAGCCAAATACTGAATCAACAATGAAAACAACAAAACAACAGTGAAGTTAATATGACTGAAACAACAACAACAGTATCAACATATTAATCACCACCAACAACATTCAAGCCAAATACTGAATAAACAATGACAACAACCAAACAACAGTGAAGTCAATATGACTGAAACAGCAACAACAACAGGATCAATAATTAATCACCCCCAACAACATCCAAGCCAAATACTGAATCAACAATGACAACAACTAAACAACAGTGAAGTGAACATGACTGAAACAACAACAACAACAGTATCAACATATTAATCACCACCAACAACATCCAAGTCAAATACTGAATCAACAATGACAACAACTAAATAACAGTGAAGTCAATATGACTGAAACAACAACAGGATCAACATATTAATCACCACTAACAACATTCAAGCCAAATACTGAATCAACAATGAGAACAACTAAACAACAGTGAAGCCAATATGACTGAAACAACAACAGGATCAACATATTAATCACCACCAACAACATCCAAGCCAACTACTGAATTAACAATGACAACAAATAAACAACAGTGAAACAGCAACAACAACAGGATCAACAGATTGTTTTTGGTAAATACAGACTAGTTTTTACACCAGCCTTATATTTCGTTTGGTTTGCTACATCTCCCCCTTCAAACCTCTGAAACTACTTTCTACCTCTATCTAGAAGAATTATAGACTTCACGATCGAAGCAGGCTCTGTCAACGGTCCAATTTATTGTCTAAAGTAATTTGTAAGTATAGTATGTTTCAGTCCTGAATAAGAACTATATAATACCATTTAAATGCCTGTACTCTAATAAAATGGATTTTTTAAAAAAGAATAGTCTATCTAAAGAGTATTAATTTATTACATATATATTTATATTTATTTTCCATTACATAATTCACAAAAACATCATGGTCACATCATTGCATTTTATCAAACATGCATTTCTATACATACGATACCACATATAATTATTTTAGTGAGAGCGCTCTAACTATATATAAATTGCATGTAATAATTCGGTTTGCTAAAGATTTCATTCATATTCAACATATAATTCACCACCAACAACATCCAAGCCAAATACTGAATAAACAATGACAACAACCAAACAACAGTGAAGTCAATATGACTAAAACAGCAACAACAACAGGATCAACAGATTAATCACCACCAACAACATCCAAGCCAAATAATGAATCAACAATGACAACAACAAAACCACAGAGATGTCAACATGACTGAAACATGACAACAACAACAGGATCAACATATTAATCACCACCAACAACATACAAGGCAAATACTGAATCAACAATGACAACTACTAAACAACAGTGAAGTCAACATGACTGAAACAACAACAACAGGATCAACATATTAATCACCACCAACAACATCCAAGCCAAATACTGAATCAACAATGACAACAAATAAACAACAGTGAAGTCAATATGACTGATACAACAACAACTATCAGATCAACATATTAATCACCACCAACAACATCCAAGCCAAATACTGAATCAACAATGACAACAACAAAACCAGTGAAGTCAATATGACTGAAACAACAACAACAGGATCAACATATTAATCCCCACCAACAACATCCAAGCCAAATACTGAATCAACAAGACAACAACTAAACAACAGTGAAGTCAATATGACTGAAACAACAACAACAACAGGATCAATAATTAATCACCACCAACAACATCCAAGCCAAATACTGAATCAACAATGACAACAACATAACAACAGTGAAGTCAATATGACTGGAACAACAACAACAACAGGATCAATATATTAATCACCACCAACAACATCCAAGCCAAATACTGAATCAACAATGACAACAACAAAAAAAGTGAAGTCAATATGACTGAAACAACAACAACAACAGGATCAATAATTAATCACCACCAACAACATCCAAGCCAAATACTGAATCAACAATGAGAACAACTAAACAACAGTTAAGTCAATATGACTGAAACAACAACAGGATCAACATATTTATCACCACCAACAACATCCAAGCCAACTACTGAATTAACAATGACAACAACCAAACAACAGTGAAGTCAATATGACTGAAACAGCAACAACAACAGGATCAACAGATTAATCACCACCAACAACATCCAAGCCAAATACTGAATCAACAATGACAACAAATAAACAACAGTAAAGTCAATATGACTGAAACAACAACAACAACAGGATCAACATATTATTCACCACCAACAACATCCAAGACAACTACTGAATTAACAATGACAACAATCAAACAACAGTGAAGTCAATATAACTGAAACAGCAAAAACAACAGGATCAACAGATTAATCACCACCAACAACATCCAAGCCAAATACTGAATCAACAATGACAACAACAAAAGAACAGTGAAGTCAACATGACTGAAACAACAACAACAACAGGATCAACATATTAATCACCACCAACAACATCCAAGCCAAATACTGAATCAACAATGACAACAACAGTGAAGTCAGTATGACTGAAACAACAACAACAGGATCAACATATTAATCACCACCAACAACATCCAAGCCAAATACTGAATCAACAATGAAAACAACAAAACAACAGTGAAGTTAATATGACTGAAACAACAACAACAGTATCAACATATTAATCACCACCAACAACATTCAAGCCAAATACTGAATCAAAAATGACAACAAATAAACAACAGTAAAGTCAATATGACCGAAAAAACAACAACAATTGGATCAACATATTAATCACCACCAACAACATCCAAGCAAAACACTGAATCAACAATGAAAACAACAAAACAACAGTGAAGTCAATATGACTGAAACAACAACAACAACAGGATCAACATATTATTCACCACCAACAACATCCAAGCCAAATACTGAATAAACAATGACAACAACCAAACAACAGTGAAGTGAATATGACTGAAACAGCAACAACAACAGGATCAATAATTCATCACCCCCAACAACATCCAAGCCAAACACTGAATCAACAATGAAAACAATAAAACAACAGTGAAGTCAATATGACTGAAACAACAACAACAACAGGATCAACATTATATTCACCACCAACAACATCCAAGCCAAATACTGAATAAACAATGACAACAACTAAACAACAGTGAAGTGAACATGACTGAAACAACAACAACAACAGTATCAACATATAAAACACCACCAACAACATCCAAGCCAAATACTAAATCAACAATGACAACAACTAAACAACAGTGAAGTCAATATGACTGAAACAACAACAACAACAGGACAACATAATAATCACCACCAACAACATTCAAGCGAAATACTGAATCAACAATGAGAACAACTAAACAACAGTGAAGTCAATATGACTGAAACTAAAACCGGATCAACATATAAATCACCACCAACAACATCCAAGCCAACTACTGAATTAACAATGACAACAACCAAACAATAGTGAAGTCAATATGACTGAAACAGCAACAACAACAGGATCAACAGATTAATCACCACCAACAACATCCAAGCCAAATACTGAATCAACAATGACAACAACAAAACCACAGTGATGTAAAGATGACTGAAACATGAAAACAACAACAGGATCAACATATTAATCACCACCAACAACATCCAAGCCAAATACTGAATCAACAATGACAACTACTAAACAACAGTAAAGTCAATATGACTGAAACAACAACAACAACAGGATCAACATATTAATCACCACCACCAACATCCAAGCCAAATACTGAATCAACAATGACAACAACAGTGAAGTCAGTATGACTGAAACAACAACAACAGGATCAACATATTAATCACCACCAACAACATCCAAGCCAAATACTGAATCAACAATGAAAACAACAAAACAACAGTGAAGTTAATATGACTGAAACAACAACAACAGTATCAACATATTAATCACCACCAACAACATTCAAGCCAAATACTGAATCAAAAATGACAACAAATAAACAACAGTAAAGTCAATATGACTGAAAAAACAACAACAATTGGATCAACATATTAATCACCACCAACAACATCCAAGCAAAACACTGAATCAACAATGAAAACAATAAAACAACAGTGAAGTCAATATGACTGAAACAACAACAACAACAGGACAACATATTAATCACCACCAACAACATTCAAGACAAATACTGAATCAACAATGAGAACAACTAAACAACAGTGAAGTCAATATGACAAACAAAAACCGGATCAACATATTAATCACCACCAACAACATCCAAGCCAACTACTGAATTAACAATGACAACAACCAAACAATAGTGAAGTCAATATGACTGAAACAGCAACAACAACAGGATCAACAGATTAATCACCACCAACAACATCCAAGCCAAATACTGAATCAACAATGACAACAACAAAACCACAGTGATGTAAAGATGACTAAAACATGACAACAACAACAGGATCAACATATTAATCACCAACAACAACATCCAAGCCAAATACTGAATCAACAATGACAACTACTAAACAACAGTAAAGTCAATATGACTGAAACAACAACAACAACAGGATCAACATATTAATCACCACCAACAACATCCAAGCCAAATACTGAATCAACAATGACAACAACAGTGAAGTCAGTATGACTAAAACAACAACAACAGGATCAACATATTAATCACCACCAACAACATCCAAGCCAAATACTGAATCAACAATGAAAACAACAAAACAACAGTGAAGTTAATATGACTGAAACAACAACAACAGTATCAACATATTAATCACCACCAACAACATTCAAGCCAAATACTGAATCAAAAATGACAACAAATAAACAACAGTAAAGTCAATATGACTGAAAAAACAACAACAATTGGATCAACATATTAATCACCACCAACAACATCCAAGCCAAATACTGAATCAACAATGACAACAACAAAACCACAGTGATGTAAAGATGACTGAAACATGACAACAACAACAGGATCAACATATTAATCACCACCAACAACATCCAAGCCAAATACTGAATCAACAATGACAACTACTAAACAACAGTAAAGTCAATATGACTGAAACAACAACAACAACAACAGGATCAACATATTAATCACCACCAACAACATCCAAGCCAAATACTGAATCAACAATGACAACAACAGTGAAGTCAGTATGACTGAAACAACAACAACAGGATCAACATATTAATCACCACCAACAACATCCAAGCCAAATACTGAATCAACAATGAAAACAACAAAACAACAGTGAAGTTAATATGACTGAAACAACAACAACAGTATCAACATATTAATCACCACCAACAACATCCAAGCCAAATACTGAATCAACAATGAAAACAACAAAACAAAAGTGAAGTTAATATGACTGAAACAACAACAACAGTATCAACATATTAATCACCACCAACAACATTCAAGCCAAATACTGAATCAAAAATGACAACAAATAAACAACAGTAAAGTCAATATGACTGAAAAAACAACAACAATTGGATCAACTTATTAATCACCACCAACAACATCCAAGCAAAACACTGAATCAACAATGAAAACAATAAAACAACAGTGAAGTCAATATGACTGAAACAACACCAACAACAGGATCAACATATTATTCACCACCAACAACATCCAAGCCAAATACTGAATAAACAATGACAACAACCAAACAACAGTGAAGTGAATATGACTGAAACAGCAACAACAACAGGATCAATAATTCATCACCCCCAACAACATCCAAGCCAAACACTGAATCAACAATGAAAACAATAAAACAACAGTGAAGTCAATATGACTGAAACAACAACAACAACAGGATCAACATATTATTCACCACCAACAACATCCAAGCCAAATACTGAATCAACAATGACAACAACAAACCCACAGTGATGTAAAGATGACTGAAACATGACAACAACAACAGGATCAACATATTAATCACCACCAACAACATCCAAGCCAAATACTGAATCAACAATGACAACTACTGAATCAACAGTAAAGTGAATATGACTGAAACAACAACAACAACAACAGGATCAACATATTAATCACCACCAACAACATCCAAGCCAAATACTGAATCAACAATGACAACAACAGTGAAGTCAGTATAACTGAAACAACAACAACAGGATCAACATATTAATCACCACCAACAACATCCAAGCCAAATACTGAATCAACAATGAAAACAACAAAACAACAGTGAAGTTAATATGACTGAAACAACAACAACAGTATCAACATATTAATCACCACCAACAACATTCAAGCCAAATACTGAATCAAAAATGACAACAAATAAACAACAGTAAAGTCAATATGACTGAAAAAACAACAACAATTGGATCAACATATTAATCACCACCAACAACATCCAAGCAAAACACTGAATCAACAATGAAAACAATAAAACAACAGTGAAGTCAATATGACTGAAACAACAACAACAACAGGATCAACATATTATTCACCACCAACAACATCCAAGCCAAATACTGAATAAACAATGACAACAACCAAACAACAGTGAAGTGAATATGACTGAAATATCAACAACAACAGGATCAATAATTCATCACCCCCAACAACATCCAAGCCAAACATTGAATCAACAATGAAAACAATAAAACAACAGTGAAGTCAATATGACTGAAACAACAACAACAACAGGATCAACATATTATTCACCACCAACAACATCCAAGCCAAATACTGAATAAACAATGACAACAACTAAACAACAGTGAAGTGAACATGACTGAAACAACAACAACAACAGTATCAACATATAAAACACCACCAACAACATCCAAGCCAAATACTAAATCAACAATGACAACAACTAAACAACAGTGAGGTCAATATGACTGAAACAACAACAACAACAGGACAACATATTAATCACCACCAACAACATTCAAGCCAAATACTGAATCAACAATGAGAAAAACTAAACAACAGTGAAGTCAATATGACTGAAACAAAAACAGGATCAACATATTAATCACCACCAACAACATCCAAGCCAACTACTGAATTAACTTTGACAACAACCAAACAACAGTGAAGTCAATATGACTGAAACAGCAACAACAACAGGATCAACATATTAATCACCACCAACAACATCCAAGCCAACTACTGAATTAACAATGACAACAACCAAACAACAGTGAAGTCAATATGACTGAAACAGCAACAACAACAGGATCAACAGATTAATCACCACCAACCACATCCAAGCCAAATACTGAATCAACAATGACAACAACAAAACCACAGTGATGTAAAGATGACTGAAACATGACAACAACAGCAGGGTCAACATATTAATCACCACCAACAACATCCAAGCCAAATACTGAATCAACAATGACAACTACTAAACAACAGTGAAGTCAATATGACTGAAACAACAACAACAACAGGATCAACATATTAATCACCACCAACAACATTCAAGCCAAATACTGAATCAACAATGAGAACAACTAAACAACAGTGAAGTCAATATGACTGAAACAACAACAGGATCAACATATTAATCACCACCAACAACATCCAAGCCAAATACTAAATCAACAATGAAAACAACAAAACAACAGTGAAGTTAATATGACTGAAACAACAACAACAGTATCAACATATTAATCACCACCAACAACATTCAAGCCATATACTGAATCAAAAATGACAACAAATAAACAACAGTAAAGTCAATATGACTGAAAAAACAACAACAATTGGATCAACATATTAATCACCACCAACAACATCCAAGCAAAACACTGAATCAACAATGAAAACAATAAAACAACAGTGAAGTCAATATGACTGAAATAACAACAACAACAGGACAACATATTAATCACCACCAACAACATTCAAGACAAATACTGAATCAACAATGAGAACAACTAAACAACAGTGAAGTCAATATGACAAACAAAAACCGGATCAACATATTAATCACCACCAACAACATCCAAGCCAACTACTGAATTAACAATGACAACAACCAAACAATAGTGAAGTCAATATGACTGAAACAGCAACAACAACAGGATCAACAGATTAATCACCACCAACAACATCCAAGCCAAATACTGAATCAACAATGACAACAACAAAACCACAGTGATGTAAAGATGAGTGAAACATGACAACAACAACAGGATCAACATATTAATCACCACCAACAACATCCAAGCCAAATACTGAATCAACAATGACAACTACTAAACAACAGTGAAGTCAATATGACTGAAACAACAACAACAACAGGATCAACATATTAATCACAACCAACAACATTCAAGCCAAATACTGAATCAACAATGAGAACCAACAATGAGAACAACTAAACAACAGTGAAGTCAATATGACTGAAACAACAACAGGATCAACATATTAATCACCACCAACAACATCCAAGCCAAATACTGAATCAACAATGACAACAACAAAACCACAGTGATGTAAAGATGACTGAAACATGACAACAACAACAGGATCAACATATTAATCACCACCAACAACATCTAAGCCAAATACTGAATCAACAATGACAACTACTAAACAACAGTGAAGTCAATATGACTGAAACAACAACAACAACAGGATCAACATATTAATCACCACCAACAACATTCAAGCCAAATACTGAATCAACAATGAGAACCAACAATGAGAACAACTAAACAACAGTGAAGTCAATATGACTGAAACAACAACAGGATCAACATATTAATCACCACCAACAACATCCAAGCCAATTACTGAATTAACAATGACAACAACCAAACAGCAGTGAAGTCAATATGATTGAAACAGCAACAACAACAGGATCAACAGATTAAAACCACAGTAATGTCAACATGACTGAAACATGACAACAACAACAGGATCAACATATTAATCCCCACCAACAACATCCAAGCCAAATACTGAATCAACAATGACAACGACAAAACAACAGTGAAGTCAATATGACTTGAACAACAACAACAATAGGATCAATATATTAATCACTACCAACAACATCCAAGCCAAATACTGAATCAACAATGACAACAACAAACAAAAGTGAAGTCAATATGACTGAAACAACAGTAACAACAGGATCCACATAATAATCACCACCAACAACATCCAAGCCAAATACTGAATCAACAATGTGAACAACAAAACAACAGTGAAGTCAATATGACTAGAACAACAACAACAGGATCAAAATATTAATCACCACCAACAACATCCAAGCCAAATACTGAATCAACAATGACAACTACTAAACAACAGTGAAGTCAATATGACTGAAACAACAACAACAACAGGATCAACATATTAATCACCACCAACAACATTCAAGCCAAATACTGAATCAACAATGAGAACAACTAAACAACAGTGAAGTCAATATGACTGAAACAACAACAGGATCAACATATTAATCACCACCAACAACATCCAAGCCAAATACTAAATCAACAATGAAAACAACAAAACAACAGTGAAGTTAATATGACTGAAACAACAACAACAGTATCAACATATTAATCACCACCAACAACATTCAAGCCATATACTGAATCAAAAATGACAACAAATAAACAACAGTAAAGTCAATATGACTGAAAAAACAACAACAATTGGATCAACATATTAATCACCACCAACAACATCCAAGCAAAACACTGAATCAACAATGAAAACAATAAAACAACAGTGAAGTCAATATGACTGAAATAACAACAACAACAGGACAACATATTAATCACCACCAACAACATTCAAGACAAATACTGAATCAACAATGAGAACAACTAAACAACAGTGAAGTCAATATGACAAACAAAAACCGGATCAACATATTAATCACCACCAACAACATCCAAGCCAACTACTGAATTAACAATGACAACAACCAAACAATAGTGAAGTCAATATGACTGAAACAGCAACAACAACAGGATCAACAGATTAATCACCACCAACAACATCCAAGCCAAATACTGAATCAACAATGACAACAACAAAACCACAGTGATGTAAAGATGAGTGAAACATGACAACAACAACAGGATCAACATATTAATCACCACCAACAACATCCAAGCCAAATACTGAATCAACAATGACAACTACTAAACAACAGTGAAGTCAATATGACTGAAACAACAACAACAACAGGATCAACATATTAATCACAACCAACAACATTCAAGCCAAATACTGAATCAACAATGAGAACCAACAATGAGAACAACTAAACAACAGTGAAGTCAATATGACTGAAACAACAACAGGATCAACATATTAATCACCACCAACAACATCCAAGCCAAATACTGAATCAACAATGACAACAACAAAACCACAGTGATGTAAAGATGACTGAAACATGACAACAACAACAGGATCAACATATTAATCACCACCAACAACATCTAAGCCAAATACTGAATCAACAATGACAACTACTAAACAACAGTGAAGTCAATATGACTGAAACAACAACAACAACAGGATCAACATATTAATCACCACCAACAACATTCAAGCCAAATACTGAATCAACAATGAGAACCAACAATGAGAACAACTAAACAACAGTGAAGTCAATATGACTGAAACAACAACAGGATCAACATATTAATCACCACCAACAACATCCAAGCCAATTACTGAATTAACAATGACAACAACCAAACAGCAGTGAAGTCAATATGATTGAAACAGCAACAACAACAGGATCAACAGATTAAAACCACAGTAATGTCAACATGACTGAAACATGACAACAACAACAGGATCAACATATTAATCCCCACCAACAACATCCAAGCCAAATACTGAATCAACAATGACAACGACAAAACAACAGTGAAGTCAATATGACTTGAACAACAACAACAATAGGATCAATATATTAATCACTACCAACAACATCCAAGCCAAATACTGAATCAACAATGACAACAACAAACAAAAGTGAAGTCAATATGACTGAAACAACAGTAACAACAGGATCCACATAATAATCACCACCAACAACATCCAAGCCAAATACTGAATCAACAATGTGAACAACAAAACAACAGTGAAGTCAATATGACTAGAACAACAACAACAGGATCAAAATATTAATCACCACCAACAACACCCAATCCAAATACTGAATCAACAATGACAACAACTAAACAACAGTGAAGTCAATATGACTGAAACAACAACAACAACAGGACAACATATTAATCACCACCAACAACATTCAAGCCAATTACTGAATCAACAATGAGAACAACTAAACAACAGTAAAGTCAATATGACTGAAACAAAAACAGGATCAACATATTAATCACCACCGAACAAGATCCAAGCCAACTACTGAATTAACAATGACAACAACCAAACAACAGTGAAGTCAATATGACTGAAACAGCAACAACAACAGGATCAACATATTAATCACCACCAACAACATCCAAGCCAACTACTGAATTAACAATGACAACAACCAAACAACAGTGAAGTCAATATGACTGAAACAGCAACAACAACAGGATCAACAGATTAATCACCACCAACAACATCCAAGCCAAATACTGAATCAACAATGACAACAACAAAACCACAGTGATGTAAAGATGACTGAAACATGACAACAACAACAGGATCAACATATTAATCACCACCAACAACATCCAAGCCAAATACTGAATCAACAATGACAACTACTAAACAACAGTGAAGTCAATATGACTGAAACAACAACAACAACAGGATCAACATATTAATCACCACCAACAACATTCAAGCCAAATACTGAATCAACAATGAGAACAACCAAACAACAGTGAAGTGAATATGACTGAAACAGCAACAACAACAGGATCAATAATTCATCACCCCCAACAACATCCAAGCCAAACACTGAATCAACAATGAAAACAATAAAACAACAGTGAAGTCAATATGACTGAAACAACAACAACAACAGGATCAACATATTAATCACCACCAACAACATTCAAGCCAAATACTGAATCAACAATGAAAACAACTAAACAACAGTGAAGTCAATATGACTGAAACAACAACAGGATCAACATATTAATCACCACCAACAACATCCAAGCCAAATACTAAATCAACAATGAAAACAACAAAACAACAGTGAAGTTAATATGACTGAAACAACAACAACAGTATCAACATATTAATCACCACCAACAACATTCAAGCCATATACTGAATCAAAAATGACAACAAATAAACAACAGTAAAGTCAATATGACTGAAAAAACAACAACAATTGGATCAACATATTAATCACCACCAACAACATCCAAGCAAAACACTGAATCAACAATGAAAACAATAAAACAACAGTGAAGTCAATATGACTGAAACAACAACAACAACAGGACAACATATTAATCACCACCAACAACATTCAAGACAAATACTGAATCAACAATGAGAACAACTAAACAACAGTGAAGTCAATATGACAAACAAAAACCGGATCAACATATTAATCACCACCAACAACATCCAAGCCAACTACTGAATTAACAATGACAACAACCAAACAATAGTGAAGTCAATATGACTGAAACAGCAACAACAACAGGATCAACAGATTAATCACCACCAACAACATCCAAGCCAAATACTGAATCAACAATGACAACAACAAAACCACAGTGATGTAAAGATGAGTGAAACATGACAACAACAACAGGATCAACATATTAATCACCACCAACAACATCCAAGCCAAATACTGAATCAACAATGACAACTACTAAACAACAGTGAAGTCAATATGACTGAAACAACAACAACAACAGGATCAACATATTAATCACAACCAACAACATTCAAGCCAAATACTGAATCAACAATGAGAACCAACAATGAGAACAACTAAACAACAGTGAAGTCAATATGACTGAAACAACAACAGGATCAACATATTAATCACCACCAACAACATCCAAGCCAAATACTGAATCAACAATGACAACAACAAAACCACAGTGATGTAAAGATGACTGAAACATGACAACAACAACAGGATCAACAGATTAATCACCACCAACAACATCCAAGCCAAATACTGAATCAACAATGACAACAACAAAACCACAGTGATGTAAAGATGACTGAAACATGACAACAACAACAGGATCAACATATTAATCACCACCAACAACATCCAAGCCAAATACTGAATCAACAATGACAACTACTAAACAACAGTAAAGTCAATATGACTCAAACAACAACAACAACAGGATCAACATATTAATCACCACCAACAACATCCAAGCCAAATACTGAATAAACAATGACAACAACAGTGAAGTCAGTATGACTGAAACAACAACAACAGGATCAACATATTAATCACCACCAACAACATCCAAGCCAAATACTGAATCAACAATGAAAACAACAAAACAACAGTGAAGTTAATATGACTGAAACAACAAAAACAGTATCAACATATTAATCACCACCAACAACATTCAAGCCAAATACTGAATCAAACATGACAACAAATAAACAACAGTAAAGTCAATATGACTGAAAAAACAACAACAATTGGATCAACATATTAATCACCACCAACAACATCCAAGCAAAACACTGAATCAACAATGAAAACAATAAAACAACAGTGAAGTCAATATGACTGAAACAACAACAACAACAGGATCAACATATTATTCACCACCAACAACATCCAAGCCAAATACTGAATAAACAATGACAACAACCAAACAACAGTGAAGTCAATATGACTGAAACAGCAACAACAACAGAATCAATAATTCATCACCCCCAACAACATCCAAGCCAAACACTGAATCAACAATGAAAACAATAAAACAACAGTGAAGTCAATATGACTGAAACAACAACAACAACAGGATCAACATATTATTCACCACCAACAACATCCAAGCCAAATACTGAATAAACAATGACAACAACTAAACAACAGTGAAGTGAACATGACTGAAACAACAACAACAACAGTATCAACATATAAAACACCACCAACAACATCCAAGCCAAATACTAAATCAACAATGACAACAACTAAACAACAGTGAGGTCAATATGACTGAAACATGACAACAACAACAGGATCAACATATTAATCACCACCAACAACATCCAAGCCAAATACTGAATCAACAATGACAACTACTGAACAACAGTAAAGTCAATATGACTGAAACAACTAAACAACAGTGAAGTGAACATGACTGAAACAACAACAACAACAGTATCAACATATAAAACACCACCAACAACATCCAAGCCAAATACTGAATCAACAATGACAACAACAAAACCACAGTGATGTAAAGATGACTGAAACATGACATCAACAACAGGATCAACATATTAATCACCACCAACAACATCCAAGCCAAATACTGAATCAACAATGACAACTACTAAACAACAGTAAAGTCAATATGACTCAAACAACAACAACAACAGGATCAACATATTAATCACCACCAACAACATCCAAGCCAAATACTGAATCAACAATGACAACAACAGTGAAGTCAGTATGACTGAAACAACAACAACAGGATCAACATATTAATCACCACCAACAACATCCAAGCCAAATACTGAATCAACAATGAAAACAACAAAACAACAGTGAAGTTAATATGACTGAAACAACAAAAACAGTATCAACATATTAATCACCACCAACAACATTCAAGCCAAATACTGAATCAAACATGACAACAAATAAACAACAGTAAAGTCAATATGACTGAAAAAACAACAACAATTGGATCAACATATTAATCACCACCAACAACATCCAAGCAAAACACTGAATCAACAATGAAAACAATAAAACAACAGTGAAGTCAATATGACTGAAACAACAACAACAACAGGATCAACATATTATTCACCACCAACAACATCCAAGCCAAATACTGAATAAACAATGACAACAACCAAACAACAGTGAAGTGAATATGACTGAAACAGCAACAACAACAGAATCAATAATTCATCACCCCCAACAACATCCAAGCCAAACACTGAATCAACAATGAAAACAATAAAACAACAGTGAAGTCAATATGACTGAAACAACAACAACAACAGGATCAACATATTATTCACCACCAACAACATCCAAGCCAAATACTGAATAAACAATGACAACAACTAAACAACAGTGAAGTGAACATGACTGAAACAACAACAACAACAGTATCAACATATAAAACACCACCAACAACATCCAAGCCAAATACTGAATCAACAATGACAACAACAAAACCACAGTGATGTAAAGATGACTGAAACATGACATCAACAACAGGATCAACATATTAATCACCACCAACAACATCCAAGCCAAATACTGAATCAACAATGACAACTACTAAACAACAGTAAAGTCAATATGACTCAAACAACAACAACAACAGGATCAACATATAAAACACCACCAACAACATCCAAGCCAAATACTGAATCAACAATGACAACAACAGTGAAGTCAGTATGACTGAAACAACAACAACAGGATCAACATATTAATCACCACCAACAACATCCAAGCCAAATACTGAATCAACAATGAAAACAACAAAACAACAGTGAAGTTAATATGACTGAAACAACAACAACAGTATCAACATATTAATCACCACCAACAACATTCAAGCCAAATACTTAATCAAAAATGACAACAAATAAACAACAGTAAAGTCAATATGACTGAAAAAACAACAACAATTGGATCAACATATTAATCACCACCAACAACATCCAAGCAAAACACTGAATCAACAATGAAAACAATAAAACAACAGTGAAGTCAATATGACTGAAACAACAACAACAACAGGATCAACATATAATTCACCACCAACAACATCCAAGCCAAATACTGAATAAACAATGACAACAACTAAACAACAGTGAAGTGAACATGACTGAAACAACAACAACAACAGTATCAACATATAAAACACCACCAACAACATCCAAGCCAAATACTAAATCAACAATGACAACAACTAAACAACAGTGAGGTCAATATGACTGAAACAACAACAACAACAGGACAACATATTAATCACCACCAACAACATTCAAGCCAAATACTGAATCAACAATGAGAAAAATTAAACAACAGTAAAGTCAATATGACTGAAACAAAAACAGGATCAACATATTAATCACCACCAACAACATCCAAGCCAACTACTGAATTAACAATGACAACAACCAAACAACAGTGAAGTCAATATGACTGAAACAGCAACAACAACAGGATCAACATATTAATCACCACCAACAACATCCAAGCCAACTACTGAATTAACAATGACAACAACCAAACAACAGTGAAGTCAATATGACTGAAACAACAACAGGATCAACATATTAATCACCACCAACAACATCCAAGCCAAATACTGAATCAACAATGACAACAACAAAACCACAGTGATGTAAAGATGACTGAAACATGACAACAACAACAGGATCAACATATTAATCACCACCAACAACATCCAAGCCAAATACTGAATCAACAATGACAACTACTAAACAACAGTGAAGTCAATATGACTGAAACAACAACAACAACAGGATCAACATATTAATCACCACCAACAACATTCAAGCCAAATACTGAATCAACAATGAGAACAAACAATGAGAACAACTAAACAACAGTGAAGTCAATATGACTTAAACAACAACAGGATCAACATATTAATCACCACCAACAACATCCAAGCCAATTACTGAATCAACAATGACAACAACTAAACAACAGTGAAGTGAACATGACTGAAACAACAACAACAACAGGATCAACATATTAATTACCACCAACAACATCCAAGCCAAATACTTAATCAACAATGACAACAACAGTGAAGTCAGTATGACTGAAACAACAACAACAGGATCAACATATTAATCACCACCAACAACATCCAAGCCAAATACTGAATCAACAATGAAAACAACAAAACAACAGTGAAGTCAACATGACTGAAACAACAACAACAACAGTATCAACATATTAATCACCACCAACAACATTCAAGCCAAATACTGAATCAACAATGACAACAAATAAACAACAGTGAAGTCAATATGACTGAAAAAACAACAACAATCGGATCAACATATTAATCACCACCAACAACATCCAAGCCAAATACTGAATCAACAATGAAAACAATAAAATTACAGTGAAGTCAATATGACTGAAACAACAACAACAAGAGGATCAACAAGTAATTCACCACCAACAACATCCAAGCCAAATACTGAATAAACAATGACAACAACCAAACAACAGTGAAGTCAATATGAGTGAAACAGCAACAACAACAGGATCAATAATTAATCACCCCAAACAACATCCAAGCCAAATACTGAATCAACAATGACAACAACTAAACAACAGTGAAGTGAACATGACTGAAACATGACAACAACAACAGTATCAACATATTAATCAGCACCAACAACATCCAAGCCAAATACTGAATCAACAATGACAACAACTAAACAACAGTGAAGTCAATATGACTGAAACAACAACAACAACAGGATCAACATATTAATCACCACCAACAACATTCAAGCCAAATACTGAATCAACAATGAGAACAACCAAACAACAGTGAAGTCAATATGACTGAACAGCAACAACAACAGGATCAACAGATTAATCACCACTAACAACATCCAAGCCAAATACTGAATCAACAATGACAACAACAAAACCACAGTGATGTCAACATGACTGAAACATGACAACAACAACAGAATCAACATATTAATCACCACCAACAACATCCAAGCCAAATACTGAATCAACAATGAAAACAATAAAACAACAGTGAAGTCAATATGACTGAAAAAACAACAACAACAATCGGATCAACATATTAACCACCACCAACAACATCGAAGCCAAATACTGAATAAACAATGACAACAACCAAACGACAGTGAAGTCAATATGACTGAAACAGCAACAACAACAGGATCAATAATTAATCACCCCCAACAACATCCAAGCCAAATACTGAATCAACAAAGATAACAACAAAACCACAGTGATGTCAACATGACTGAAACATGACAACAACAACAGGATCAACATATTAATCACCACCAACAAAATACAAGCCAAATACTGAATCAACATTGACAACTACTAAACAACAGTGAAGTCAACATGACTGAAACAACAACAACAGGATCAACATATTAATCACCACCAACAACATCCAAGCCAAATACTGAATCAACAATGACAACAAATAAACAACAGTGAAGTCAATATGACTGAAACAACAACAACAATCGGATCAACATATCAATCACCACCAACAACATCCAAGCCAAATACTGAATCAACAATGACAACAACAAAACCAGTGAAGTCAATATGACTGAAACAACAACAACAGGATCAACATATTAATCACCACTAACAACATCCAAGCCAAATACTGAATCAACAATGACAACAACAAAACCAGTGAAGTCAATATGACTGAAACAACAACAACAGGATCAACATATTAATCACCACCAACAACATTCATGCCAAATACTGAATCAACAATGACAACAAATAAACAACAGTGAAGTCAATATGACTGAAAAAACAACAACAATCGGATCAACATATTAATCACCACCAACAACATCCAAGCCAAACACTGAATCAACAATGAAAACAATAAAACAACAGTGAAGTCAATATGACTGAAACAACAACAACAACAGGATCAACATATTATTCACCACCAACAACATCCAAGCCAAATACTGAATAAACAATGACAACAACCAAACAACAGTGAAGTCAATATGACTGAAACAGCAACAACAACAGGATCAATAATTAATCACCCCCAACAACATCCAAGCCAAATACTGAATCAACAATGACAACAACTAAACAACAGTGAAGTTAAAATGACTGAAACAACAACAACAACAGTATCAACATATAAAACACCACCAACAACATCCAAGCCAAATACTGAATCAACAATGACAATAACTAAACAACATTGAAGTCAATATGACTGAAACAACAACAACAACAGGACAACATATTAATCACCACCTACAACATTCAAGCCAAATACTGAATCAACAATGAGAACAATTAAACAACAGTGAAATCAATATGACTGAAACAACAACAGGATCAACATATTAATCACCACCAACAACATCCAAGCCAACTACTGAATTAACAATGACAACAACCAAACAACAGTGAAGTCAATATGACTGAAACAGCAGCAACAACAGGATCAACAGATTAATCACCAACAACAACATCCAAGCCAAATACTGAATCAACAATGACAACAACAAAAGCGCAGTGATGTCAATATGACTGAAATAACAACAACAACAGGATCAAAATATTAATCACTACCAACAACATCCAAGACAATTACTGAATTAACAATGACAACAACTAAACAAACAGTGAAGTCAACATGACTGAAACAACAACAACAACAGGATCAACATATTAATCACCACCAATAACATCCAAGCCAAATACTGAATCAACAATGACAACAACAGTGAAGTCAGTATGACTGAAACAACAACAACAGGATCAACATATTAATCACCACCAACAACATCCAAGCCAAATACTGAATCAACAATGAAAACAATAAAACAACAGTGAAGTCAATATGACTGAAACAACAACAACAATCGGATCAACATATTAACCACCACCAACAACATCCAAGCCAAATACTGAATCAACAATGAAAACAATAAAACAACAGTGAAGTCAATATGACTGAAACAACAACAACAACAGGATCAACATATAATTCACCACCAACAACATCCAAGCCAAATACTGAATAAACAATGACAACAACCAAACAACAGTGAAGTCAATATGACTGAAACAGCAACAACAACAGGATCAATAATTAATCACCCCCAACAACATCCAAGCCAAATACTGAATCAACAATGACAACAACTAAACAACAGTGAAGTGAACATGACTGAAACAACAACAACAACAGTATCAACATATTAATCACCACCAACAACATCCAAGCCAAATACTGAATCAACAATGACAACAACTAAACAACAGTGAAGTCAATATGACTGAAACAACAACAACAACAGGATCAACATATTTATCACCACCAACAACATTCAAGCCAAATACTGAATCAACAATGAGAACAACTAAACATCAGTGAAGTCAATATGACTGAAACAACAACAGGATCAACATATTAATCACCACCAACAACATCCAAGCCAACTACTGAATTAACAATGACAACAACCAAACAACAGTGAAGTCAATATGACTGAAACAGCAACAACAACAGGATCAACAGATTAATCACCACCAACAACATCCAAGCCAAATACTGAATCAACAATGACAACAACAAAACCACAGTGATGTCAACATGACTGAAACATGACAACAACAACAGGATCAACATATTAATCAGCACCAACAAAATACAAGCCAAATACTGAATCAACATTGACAACTACTAAACAACAGTGAAGTCAACATGACTGAAACAACAACAACAGGATCAACATATTAATCACCACCAACAACATCCAAGCCAAATACTGAATCAACAATGACAACAAATAAACAACAGTGAAGTCAATATGACTGAAACAACAACAACAATCGGATCAACATATCAATCACCACCAACAACATCCAAGCCAAATACTGAATCAACAATGACAACAACAAAACCAGTGAAGTCAATATGACTGAAACAACAACAACAGGATCAACATATTAATCACCACCAACAACATACAAGCCAAATACTGAATCAACAATGACAACAACAAAACCAGTGAAGTCAATATGACTGAAACAACAACAACAGGATCAACATATTAATCACCACCAACAACATCCAAGCCAAATATTGAATCAACAATGACAACAACAAAACCAGTGAAGTCAATATGACTGAAACAACAACAACAGGATCAACATATTAATCACCACCAACAACATCCAAGCCAAATACTGAATCAACAATGACAACAACTAAACAAACAGTGAAGTCAACATGACTGAAACAACAACAACAACAGGATCAACATATTAATCACCACCAATAACATCCAAGCCAAATACTGAATCAACAATGACAACAACAGTGAAGTCAGTATGACTGAAACAACAACAACAGGATCAACATATTAATCACCACCAACAACATCAAAGTCAAATACTGAATCAACAATGAAAACAACAAAACAACAGTGAAGTCAATATGACTGAAACAACAACAACAATAGTATCAACATATTAATCACCACCAACAACATTCAAGCCAAATACTGAATCAACAATGACAACAAATAAACAACAGTGAAGTCAATATGACTGAAAAAACAACAACAATCGGATCAACATATTAATCACCACCAACAACATCCAAGCCAAATACTGAATCAACAATGAAAACCATAAAACAACAGTGAAGTCAATATGACTGAAACAACAACAACAATCGGATCAACATATTAACCACCACCAACAACATCCAAGCCAAATACTGAATCAACAATGAAAACAATAAAACAACAGTGAAGTCAATATGACTGAAACAACAACAACAACAGGATCAACATATAATTCACCACCAACAACATCCAAGCCAAATACTGAATAAACAATGACAACAACCAAACAACAGTGAAGTCAATATGACTGAAACAGCAACAACAACAGGATCAATAATTAATCACCCCCAACAACATCAGAGCCAAATACTGAATCAACAATGACAACAACTAAACAACAGTGAAGTGAACATGACTGAAACAACAACAACAACAGTATCAACATATTAATCACCACCAACAACATCCAAGCCAAATACTGAATCAACAATGACAACAACTAAACAACAGTGAAGTCAATATGACTGAAACAACAACAACAACAGGATCAACATATTAATCACCACCAACAACATTCAAGCCATATACTGAATCAACAATGAGAACAACTAAACATCAGTGAAGTCAATATGACTGAAACAACAACAACAACAGGATCAACATATTAATCACCACCAACAACATTCAAGCCAAATACTGAATCAACAATGAGAACAACTAAACAACAGTGAAGTCAATATGACTGAAACAACAACAACAACAGGATCAACATATAATTCACCACCAACAACATCCAAGCCAAATACTGAATAAACAATGACAACAACCAAACAACAGTGAAGTCAATATGACTGAAACAGCAACAACAACAGGATCAACAGATTAATCACCACCAACAACATCCAAGCCAAATACTGAATCAACAATGACAACAACAAAACCACAGTGATGTCAACATGACTGAAACATGACAACAACAACAGGATCAACATATTAATCAGCACCAACAAAATACAAGCCAAATACTGAATCAACATTGACAACTACTAAACAACAGTGAAGTCAACATGACTGAAACAACAACAACAGGATCAACATATTAATTGCCACCACCAACATCCAAGCCAAATACTGAATCAACAATGACAACAAATAAACAACAGTGAAGTCAATATGACTGAAACAACAACAACAATCGAATCAACATATCAATCACCACCAACAACATCCAAGCCAAATACTGAATCAACAATGACAACAACAAAATCAGTGAAGTCAATATGACTGAAACAACAACAACAGGATCAACATATTAATCACCACCAACAACATCCAAGCCAAATACTGAATCAACAATGACAACAACAAAACCAGTGAAGTCAATATGACTGAAACAACAACAACAGGATCAACATATTAATCACCACCAACAACATCCAAGCCAAATATTGAATCAACAATGACAACAACAAAACCAGTGAAGTCAATATGACTGAAACAACAACAACAGGATCAACATATTAATCACCACCAACAACATCCAAGCCAAATACTGAATCAACAATGACAACAACAAAACAACAGTGAAGTCATTATGACTGAAATGACAACAACAACAGGATCAACATATTAATCACCACCAACAACATCCAATCCAAATACTGAATCAACAAGACAACAACTAAACAACAGTGAAGTCAATATGACTGAAACAACAACAACAACAGGATCAATAATTAATCACCACCAACAACATCCAAGCCAAATACTGAATCAACAATGACAACAACAAAACAACAGTGAAGTCAATATGACTGGAACAACAACAACAACAGGATCAATATATTAATCACCACCAACAACATCCAAGCCAAATACTGAATCAACAATGACAACAACAAAAAAAAGTGAAGTCAATATGACTGAAACAAGAGCAACAACAGGATCAATATATTAATCGCCTCCAACAACATCCAAGCCAAATACTGAATTAACAATGACAACAACAAAACAACAGTGAAGTCAATATGACTGGAACAACAACAACAGGATCAACATATTAATCACCACCAACAACACCCAATCCAAATACTGAATCAACAATGACAACAACAAAACAACAGTGAAGTCAATATGACTGAAACAACAACAACAACAGGATCAACATATTAATCACCACCAACAACATCCAAGCCAAATACTGAATCAACAATGACAACAACTAAACAACAGTGAAGTCAACATGACTGAAACAACAACAACAACAGGATCCACATAATAACCACCACCAACAACATCCAAGCCAAATACTGAATCAACAATGACAACAACAGTGAAATCAGTATGACTGAAACAACAAGAACAGGATCAACATATTAATCACCACCAACAACATCCAAGCCAAATACTGAATCAACAATGTCAAAAACTAACCAACAGTAAAGTTAACATGACTGAAACAACAACAACAACAGTATCAACATATAAAACACCACCAACAACATCCAAGCCAAATACTGAATCAACAATGACAACAACTAAACAACAGTGAAGTGAACATGACTGAAACAACAACAACAACAGTATCAACATATTAATCACCACCAACAACATCCAAGCCAAATACTGAATCAACAATGACAACAACTAAACAACAGTGAAGTCAAGATGACTGAAACAACAACAACAACAGGATCAACATATTAATCACCACCAACAACATTCAAGGCAAATACTGAATCAACAATGAGAACAACTAAACAACAGTGAAGTCAATATGACTGAAACAACAACAGGATCAACATATTAATCACCACCAACAACATCCAAGCCAACTACTGAATTAACAATGACAACAACCAAACAACAGTGAAGTAAATATGACTGAAACAGCAACAACAACAGGATCAACAGATTAATCACCACCAACAACATCCAAGCCAAATACTGAATCAACAATGACAACAACAAAACCACAGTGATGTCAACATGACTGAAACATGACAACAACAACAGGATCAACATATTAATCACCACCAACAACATACAAGCCAAATACTGAATCAACATTGACAACTACTAAACAACAGTGAAGTCAACATGACTGAAACAACAACAACAGGATCAACATATTAATCACCACCAACAACATCCAAGCCAAATACTGAATCAACAATGACAACAAATAAACAACAGTGAAGTCAATATGACTGAAACAACAACAACAATCGGATCAACATATCAATCACCACCAACAACATCCAAGCCAAATACTGAATCAACATTGACAACAACAAAACCAGTGAAGTCAATATGACTGAAACAACAACAACAGGATCAACATATTAATCACCACCAACAACATCCAAGCCAAATACTGAATCTACAATGACAACAACAAAACCAGTGAAGTCAATATGACTGAAAGAACAACAACAGGATCAACATATTAATCACCACCAACAACATCCAAGCCAAATATTGAATCAACAATGACAACAACAAAACCAGTGAAGTCAATATCACTGAAACAACAAGAACAGGATCAACATATTAATCACCACCAACAACATCCAAGCCAAATACTGAATCAACAATGACAACAACAAAACAACAGTGAAGTCATTATGACTGAAACAACAACAACAACAGGATCAACATATTAATCACCACCAACAACATCCAAGCCAAATACTGAATCAACAAGACAACAACTAAACAACAGTGAAGTAAATATGACTGAAACAACAACAACAACAGGATCAATATATTAATCACCACCAACAACATCCAAGCCAAATACTGAATCAACAATGACAACAACAGAACAACAGTGAAGTCAATATGACTGGAACAACAACAACAACAGGATCAACATATTAATCACCACCAACAACATCCAAGCCAAATACTGAATCAACAATGACAACAACTAAACAACAGTGAAGTCAATATGACTGGAACAACAACAACAACAGGATCAATATATTAATCACCACCAACAACATCCAAGCCAAATACTGAATCAACAATGACAACAACAAACAAAAGTGAAGTCAATATGACTGAAACAAGAGCAACAACAGGATCAATATATTAATCACCACCAACAACATCCAAGCCAAATACTGAATCAACAATGACAACAACAAAACAACAGTGAAGTCAATATGACTGGAACAACAACAACAACAGGATCAACATATTAATCACCACCAACAACATCCAAGCCAAATACTGAATCAACAATGACAACAACTAAACAACAGTGAAGTCAACATGACTGAAACAACAACAACAACAGGATCCACAAAATAATCACCACCAACAACATCCAAGCCAAATACTGAATCAACAATGACAACAACAGTGAAATCAGTATGACTGAAACAACAACAACAGGATCAACATATTAATCACCACCAACAACATCCAAGCCAAATACTGAATCAACAATGACAAAAACTAACCAACAGTGAAGTCAACATCACTGAAACAACAACAACAACAGGATCAACATATTAATCACCACCAACAACATCCAAGCCAAATACTGAATCAACAATGACAACAACAGTAAAGTCAGTATGACTGAAACAACAACAACAGGATCAACATATTAATCACCACCAACAACATCCAAGCCAAATACTGAATCAACAATGAAAACAACAAAACAACAGTGAAGTTAATATGACTGAAACAACAACAACAGTATCAACATAATAATCACCACCAACAACATTCAAGCCAAATACTGAATCAACAATGACAACAAATAAACAACAGTGAAGTCAATATGACTGAAAAAACAACAACAATCGGATCAACATATTAATCACCACCAACAACATCCAAGCCAAACACTGAATCAACAATGAAAACAATAAAACAACAGTGAAGTCAATATGACTGAAACAACAACAACAACAGGATCAACATATTATTCACCACCAACAACATCCAGGCCAAATACTGAATAAACAATGACAACAACCAAACAACAGTGAAGTCAATATGACTGAAACAGCAACAACAACAGGATCAATAATTAATCACCCCAAACAACATCCAAGCCAAATACTGAATCAACAATGACAACAACTAAACAACAGTGAAGTGAACATGACTGAAACAACAAGAACAACAGTATCAACATATAAAGCACCACCAACAACATCCAAGCTAAATACTGAATCAACAATGACAACAACTAAACAACAGTGAAGTCAATATGACTGAAACAACAACAACAACAGGACAACATATTAATCACCACCAACAACATTCAAGCCAAATACTGAATCAACAATGAGAACAACTAAACAACAGTGAAGTCAATATGACTGTAACAACAACAACAATTGAATTGAATTGGATTTTATAGTTGCACCAACAGCTAAGGTCATATGGCGACTTTCCAGCTTCCACTGGTGGAGGAAGACCCCAGGTGCCCCTCCAGGCAATTTTTGTGCACGGGCGGGAACCTGGGTAGAACCACCGACGTTCCGCAAGCCAGCTGGATAGCTTCCTGACATAAAGATTCCTAGGCCCCTGAGCGATCGAACCTACAGCGGTGAGGGGCAAGTGATTGCAAGTCAGAGACTCTAACCACTCGGCCACGGACGCCCCCTCAACAACAACAAGATCAACATATTTATCACCACCAACATCATCCAAGCCAACTACTGAATTAACAATGACAACAACCAAACAACAGTGAAGTCAATATGACTGAAACAGCAACAACAACAGGATCAACAGATTAATCACCACCAACAACATCCAAGCCAAATACTGAATCAACAATGACAACAACAAAACCACAGTGATGTCAACATGACTGAAGCATAACAACAACAGGATCAACATATTAATCCCACCAACAACATACAAGCCAAATACTGAATCAAGAATGACAACTACTAAACAACAGTGAAGTCAACATGACTGAAACAACAACAACAGGGTCAACATATTAATCACCACCAACAACATCCAAGCCAAATACTGAATCAACAATGACAACAACAAAACAAAGTGAAGTCAATATGACTGAAACAACAACAACAACAGTATCAACATATTAATCACCACCAACAACATTCAAGCCAAATACTGAATCAACAATGACAACAAATAAACAACAGTGAAGTCAATATGACTGAAACAACAACAACAATCGGATCAACATATTACTCACCACCAACAACATCCAAGCCAAATACTGAATCAACAATGAAAACAACAAAACAACAGTGAAGTCAATATGACTGAAATAACAACAACAACATGATCAACATATTAATCACCACCAACAACATCCAAGAGAATTACTGAATTAACAATGACAACAACTAAACAAACAGTGAAGTCAACATGACTGAAACAACAACAACAACAGGATCAACATATTAATCACAACCAACAACATCCAAGCCAAATACTGAATCAACAATGACAACAACAGTGAAGTCAGTATGACTGAAACAACAACAACAGGATCAACATATTAATCACCACCAACAACATACAAGCCAAATATTGAATCAACAATGAAAACAACAAAACAACAGTGAAGTCAATATGACTGAAACAACAACAACAACAATATCAACATATTAATCACCACCAACAACATTCAAGCTAAATACTGAATCAACAATGACAACAAATAAACAACAGTGAAGTCAATATGACTGAAAAAACAACAACAATCGGATCAACATATTAATCACCACCAACAACATCCAAGCCAAATACTGAATCAACAATGAAAACAATAAAACAACAGTGAAGTCAATATGACTGAAACAACAACAACAATCGAATCAACATATTAACCACCACCAACAACATCCAAGCCAAATACTGAATCAACAATGAAAACAATAAAACAACAGTGAAGTCAATATGACTGAAACAACAACAACAACAGGATCAACATATAATTCACCACCAACAACATCCAAGCCAAATACTGAATAAACAATGACAACAACCAAACAACAGTGAAGTCAATATGACTGAAACAGCAACAACAACAGGATCAATAATTAATCACCCCCAAAAACATCCAAGCCAAATACTGAATCAACAATGACAACAACTAAACAACAGTGAAGTGAACATGACTCAAACAACAACAACAACAGTATCAACATATTAATCACCACCAACAACATCCAAGCCAAATACTGAATCAACAATGACAACAACAAAACCAGTGAAGTCAATATGACTGAAACAACAACAACAGGATCAACATATTAATCACCACCAACAACATCCAAGCCAAATATTGAATCAACAATGACAACAACAAAACCAGTGAAGTCAATATGACTGAAACAACAAGAACAGGATCAACATATTAATCACCACCAACAACATCCAAGCCAAATACTGAATCAACAATGACAACAACTAAACACCAGTGAAGTCAATATGACTGAAACAACAACAACAACAACAACATATTAATCACCACCAACAACATCCAAGCCAAATACTGAATCAACAAGACAACAACTAAACAACAGTGAAGTCAATATGACTGAAACAACAACAACAACAGGATCAATAATTAATCACCACCAACAACATCCAAGCCAAATACTGAATCAACAATGACAACAACAAAACAACAGTGAAGTCAATATGACTGGAACAAAAACAACAACAGGATCAATATATTAATCACCACCAACAACATCCAAGCCAAATACTGAATCAACAATGACAACAACAAAAAAAAGTGAAGTCAATATGACTGAAACAACAACAACAGGATTAATATATTAATCACCACCAACAACATCCAAGCCAAATACTGAATCAACAATGACAACAACAAAACAACAGTGAAGTCAATATGACTGAAACAACAGCAACAACAGGATCAATATATTAATCACCACCAACAACACCCAATCCAAATACTGAATAAACAATGACAACAACAAAACAACAGTGAAGTCAATATGACTGAAACAACAACAACAACAACAGGATCAACATATTAATCACCACCAACAACATCCGAAACCAAATACTGAATCAACAATGATAACAACAAAACAACAGTGAAGTCAATATGACTGAAACAACAACAACAATCGGATCAACATATTAATCACCACCAACAATATCCAAGCCAAATACTGAAGCAACAAAGACAACAACAAATCCGACAACAACAAAACCACAGTGAAGTCAATATGACTGAAACAACAAGAACAACTGGATCAACATATTAATCACCACGAACAACATCCAAGCCAAATACTGAAGCAACAAAGACAACAACAAATCCGACAACAACAAAACAACAGTGAAGTCAATATGAATGAAACAACAACAACAGGATCAACATATTAATCACCACCAACAACATCCAAGCCAAATACTGAATCAACAGTGACAACAACAAAACAACAGTGAAGTCAATATGACTGAAACAACAACAACAATAACAGGATCAACATATTAATCACCACCAACAACATCCAAGCCAAATACTGAATCAACAATGACAACAAATAAACAACAGTGAAGTCAATATGACTGAAAAAACAACAACAATCGGATCAACATATTAATCACCACCAACAACATCCAAGCCAAACACTGAATCAACAATGAAAACAATAAAACAACAGTGAAGTCAATATGACTGAAACAACAACAACAACAGGATAAACATATTATTCACCACCAACAACATCCAGGCCAAATACTGAATAAACAATGACAACAACCAAACAACAGTGAAGTCAATATGACTGAAACAGCAACAACAACAGGATCAATAATTAATCACCCCAAACAACATCCAAGCCAAATACTGAATCAACAATGACAACAACTAAACAACAGTGAAGTGAACATGACTGAAACAACAAGAACAACAGTATCAACATATAAAGCACCACCAACAACATCCAAGCTAAATACTGAATCAACAATGACAACAACTAAACAACAGTGAAGTCAATATGACTGAAACAACAACAACAACAGGACAACATATTAATCACCACCAACAACATTCAAGCCAAATACTGAATCAACAATGAGAACAACTAAACAACAGTGAAGTCAATATGACTGTAACAACAACAACAATTGAATTGAATTGGATTTTATAGTTGCACCAACAGCTAAGGTCATATGGCGACTTTCCAGCTTCCACTGGTGGAGGAAGACCCCAGGTGCCCCTCCAGGCAATTTTTGTGCACGGGCGGGAACCTGGGTAGAACCACCGACGTTCCGCAAGCCAGCTGGATAGCTTCCTGACATAAAGATTCCTAGGCCCCTGAGCGATCGAACCTACAGCGGTGAGGGGCAAGTGATTGCAAGTCAGAGACTCTAACCACTCGGCCACGGACGCCCCCTCAACAACAACAAGATCAACATATTTATCACCACCAACATCATCCAAGCCAACTACTGAATTAACAATGACAACAACCAAACAACAGTGAAGTCAATATGACTGAAACAGCAACAACAACAGGATCAACAGATTAATCACCACCAACAACATCCAAGCCAAATACTGAATCAACAATGACAACAACAAAACCACAGTGATGTCAACATGACTGAAGCATAACAACAACAGGATCAACATATTAATCCCACCAACAACATACAAGCCAAATACTGAATCAAGAATGACAACTACTAAACAACAGTGAAGTCAACATGACTGAAACAACAACAACAGGGTCAACATATTAATCACCACCAACAACATCCAAGCCAAATACTGAATCAACAATGACAACAACAAAACAAAGTGAAGTCAATATGACTGAAACAACAACAACAACAGTATCAACATATTAATCACCACCAACAACATTCAAGCCAAATACTGAATCAACAATGACAACAAATAAACAACAGTGAAGTCAATATGACTGAAACAACAACAACAATCGGATCAACATATTACTCACCACCAACAACATCCAAGCCAAATACTGAATCAACAATGAAAACAACAAAACAACAGTGAAGTCAATATGACTGAAATAACAACAACAACATGATCAACATATTAATCACCACCAACAACATCCAAGAGAATTACTGAATTAACAATGACAACAACTAAACAAACAGTGAAGTCAACATGACTGAAACAACAACAACAACAGGATCAACATATTAATCACAACCAACAACATCCAAGCCAAATACTGAATCAACAATGACAACAACAGTGAAGTCAGTATGACTGAAACAACAACAACAGGATCAACATATTAATCACCACCAACAACATACAAGCCAAATATTGAATCAACAATGAAAACAACAAAACAACAGTGAAGTCAATATGACTGAAACAACAACAACAACAATATCAACATATTAATCACCACCAACAACATTCAAGCTAAATACTGAATCAACAATGACAACAAATAAACAACAGTGAAGTCAATATGACTGAAAAAACAACAACAATCGGATCAACATATTAATCACCACCAACAACATCCAAGCCAAATACTGAATCAACAATGAAAACAATAAAACAACAGTGAAGTCAATATGACTGAAACAACAACAACAATCGAATCAACATATTAACCACCACCAACAACATCCAAGCCAAATACTGAATCAACAATGAAAACAATAAAACAACAGTGAAGTCAATATGACTGAAACAACAACAACAACAGGATCAACATATAATTCACCACCAACAACATCCAAGCCAAATACTGAATAAACAATGACAACAACCAAACAACAGTGAAGTCAATATGACTGAAACAGCAACAACAACAGGATCAATAATTAATCACCCCCAAAAACATCCAAGCCAAATACTGAATCAACAATGACAACAACTAAACAACAGTGAAGTGAACATGACTCAAACAACAACAACAACAGTATCAACATATTAATCACCACCAACAACATCCAAGCCAAATACTGAATCAACAATGACAACAACAAAACCAGTGAAGTCAATATGACTGAAACAACAACAACAGGATCAACATATTAATCACCACCAACAACATCCAAGCCAAATATTGAATCAACAATGACAACAACAAAACCAGTGAAGTCAATATGACTGAAACAACAAGAACAGGATCAACATATTAATCACCACCAACAACATCCAAGCCAAATACTGAATCAACAATGACAACAACTAAACACCAGTGAAGTCAATATGACTGAAACAACAACAACAACAACAACATATTAATCACCACCAACAACATCCAAGCCAAATACTGAATCAACAAGACAACAACTAAACAACAGTGAAGTCAATATGACTGAAACAACAACAACAACAGGATCAATAATTAATCACCACCAACAACATCCAAGCCAAATACTGAATCAACAATGACAACAACAAAACAACAGTGAAGTCAATATGACTGGAACAAAAACAACAACAGGATCAATATATTAATCACCACCAACAACATCCAAGCCAAATACTGAATCAACAATGACAACAACAAAAAAAAGTGAAGTCAATATGACTGAAACAACAACAACAGGATTAATATATTAATCACCACCAACAACATCCAAGCCAAATACTGAATCAACAATGACAACAACAAAACAACAGTGAAGTCAATATGACTGAAACAACAGCAACAACAGGATCAATATATTAATCACCACCAACAACACCCAATCCAAATACTGAATAAACAATGACAACAACAAAACAACAGTGAAGTCAATATGACTGAAACAACAACAACAACAACAGGATCAACATATTAATCACCACCAACAACATCCGAAACCAAATACTGAATCAACAATGATAACAACAAAACAACAGTGAAGTCAATATGACTGAAACAACAACAACAATCGGATCAACATATTAATCACCACCAACAATATCCAAGCCAAATACTGAAGCAACAAAGACAACAACAAATCCGACAACAACAAAACCACAGTGAAGTCAATATGACTGAAACAACAAGAACAACTGGATCAACATATTAATCACCACGAACAACATCCAAGCCAAATACTGAAGCAACAAAGACAACAACAAATCCGACAACAACAAAACAACAGTGAAGTCAATATGAATGAAACAACAACAACAGGATCAACATATTAATCACCACCAACAACATCCAAGCCAAATACTGAATCAACAGTGACAACAACAAAACAACAGTGAAGTCAATATGACTGAAACAACAACAACAATAACAGGATCAACATATTAATCACCACCAACAACATCCAAGCCAAATACTGAATCAACAATGACAACAACAAAACAACAGTGAAGTCAATATGACTAAAACAACAACAACAACAACAACAGGATCAACATATTAATCACCACCAACAATATCCAAGCCAAATACTGAATCAACGAAGACAACAACAAAACCAAGTAAAGTTGATATGACCGAAACAACAGAATCAACATATTAATCACCACCAACAACATTCAAGCCAAATACTGAATCAACAAAGACAACAACAAAACCACAGTGAAGTTGATATGACTGAAACAACAACAACAACAACAACAGGATCAACATATTAATCACACCAACAACATCCAAGCCAAATACTGAATCAACAATGACAACAACAAAACAACAGTGAAGTTGATATGACTGAAACAACAACAACAGGATCAACATATTAATCACACCAACAACACCCAAGCCAAATACTGAAGCAACAAAGACAACAACAAAACCGACAACAACAAAACCACAGTGAAGTTGATATGACTGAAACAACAAGAACAACTGGATCAACATATTAATCACCACCAACAACATCCAAGCTAAATACTGAATCGACAATGACAACAACAAAACACCGGTGAAGTCAATATGACTGAAACAACAACAACAACAGGATCAAGATATTAATCACCACCAACAACATCCAAGCCAAATACTGAATCAACAATGACAACAAAACCACAGTGAAGTTGGTATGACTGAAATAACAACAACAACAGGATCAACATATTAATCACCACCAACAACACCCAAGCCAAATACTGAATCAACAATCACAACAACAAAACAACAGTGAAGTCAATATGACTGAAACAACAACAACAGGATCAACAAACAACACTCGAACCATTTACTGAATTAACAATGACAAGAACAAAACAACTGTCACGTCAATATGACTGGATCTACAAGTCAAATTTAAATTGAAGAACAGCGTGGCCAAATTTGACTAAACTATAGTATAAATGCAACGACAACAGAACCACCATAATCTCAAAGGACAAAAACACTCAAGCCAAATATGGAATCAACAATGACAACAACAAAATGACAACAGTAAAGTTGACATATTTAGACCAATAACAACAGGACCAAATTTAAATTAAAGAACGACAGCATGGACAAACTTGACAATAACTAATGTAAAATGAATAACTACTATAAAATGCAACAACAACAGCATTAACATATTAACAAACAACAACAGCCAAGCCAAATATGAAATCAACAATATCATCAACAAAACAACAGTGAAGTCGATATGACTGGAACAACAACAACAGGACCAACATATTAAACAACAACCCAAAAATCCAAGCCAAAAACTGAATCCACAATCATGACAACAACACAAGAAATCCGTGGATTCACATGTCTCTCCTAACGGGGGCTGGACTTAAAAATAAAAAGGTCAATGATGCTTAAATGAAAGTTTGTAAATAGTTTAGTAATTTAAAAACAATGGAGTTTGCAGTTTGCTGAGATGACATTAAAGTGCATTTATTTAAAAACAAAATATCATTCTTTTAAAAACGAGAGGCCCAAGAGGGCCTGTGGATGCTCTACTGGCTAAAACGGCTCTTATATCAAGGGTTGTCAACATAAAATTCCCATCAGTACTTCTTTTAAAACATTGCGAAAACAACAGGGATAGGATGGCCTTAGATCGCTCACCTGGTAATAAGTCGGCTGTGTCTAGTTTGGCATGGGTATTTTTTAATTTGTCCCACTTTCTTCTATAGATGTTTTATATTAACAGTCTAAACACATATAGTAAAGATCAGATAAAAATGAAGTAACTACAGATTTAACATAGGAAAATACAATATAGCATTTTTCAACAAATCAAGGGCCATAACTCTGTCATTACTAACAGGATCTAGCTGGTTTTCGAACTTGTCCAAGATTTCATTGACAAGTACTCTGCATATACCATACTCTGCACAACTAGACATCCTACTGAGGCTTCCTGCTAATCTTTTTAGAAATGTAAAGTTAAAATGTCAAAGGGCCATAACTCCGTCAAAAATCAGCGAAATGATCCAAAAGTGTGGCATGCACAACTAGACATTTTACCGATGCTTCCTGCCAAGTTTTGTCGAAATCCAACAAGGCATTTAGGAGGAGTAGCGCCGACAAGAAATTTAAAGTAAAAATGTCAAGGGGTCATTACTCCATCAAAAATCAACAAACTGGAGGAAAATATGCAACAGACACAACTAGAAATCATAGCGATACTTCCCGCTAACATGGTGTTAACACAAACAAAAAAAAGTAATTCAAAAAAAAAAAAAAAATAACCTTCCAAAAAATAAATAAAATGAAAAACAAAATTAAAAAAAAATTAAAAAATAAATAAAACAAGAGGCCCAAGAGGGCCTGTAGACGCTCTACTTGTATGATGTGATTCAAAAACATAAACATATTGGAGGCCAACCCAAGAAGCATGTTTCCTATATATAACTCTATGTAAAATTTTGGTTATCGTGGCGGCCATTTTGAATATTTGACAACGAAAAAAACGAAAAAAAACAAAATTGATAGAGGCCAACAACAGGAACATGCATATGATATTTAACTACAATGGAATAAGTGGTAATATGGCGTTTGATAAATGTCCTTAAATTTGACCTAAGTTTAGCCATGGTGGCCATCATGGATGACTGGAGGCCCCAAAAACGCAAATCTGAGGGGGAACTAACCCAAAGATCAATGTGATTAAGTTTCATCAAAATCCTTCAAGCAGTTTCAGAGAAGATGTCATTCTTAAAGGGGTTGTTGCACTATTCTGGAACTAGCTTAATTTAAAAGAGTTTTAAAAACCATGGAAAAAGTTGAAAAAATTATCAAAATATGTTAAAAAATATAGGAGATATGTCCTTTTGAAAATGTGCAAAAAGACTTCAATGGAGGCAGCCATCTTTGAATGATGACGTCATCGCGCCATTTTCCATTTATGGAAAATAGTTAATAAATAGTGTTTAAAGCAAATAAATGTATTAAATTATAAATACAAAGTAAAATATTGATACTGTATATGCTCTTTTTACTATTTACATGTACTTACAGTGATAGTCTTTGTTTTAAATGATATGTATCAATATACAATAAATGGTAAAAAGGCGCGATGACGTCATCAATCCAAGATGGCTGCCTCCGTTTGAGAATTTTTTAAAGGATCATATCTCCTGTATTTGTTAAGATATTTTGATAATTCTTTCAGCTTTTTCCATGGTTTGTAAAGCCCTTTTAAATGAAGCTAGTTCCAGAATAGTGCAACAACCCCTTTAACGTTTTTCTATATAACTCTATGTAAGGTTGCCGTGGTGGCCATTTTGATTATTAGACGAAAATGAAAAACACAAACTTGATAAAGGCTAACCCAAGGAACATGTATATGATATTTCGCAAGAATGGAATAAGTGGTTTCGTCGGAGATGTCGTTTTAAATTTCCTTAAATCTGACCTAGTTTTAGCCATGGTGGCTGCCTTGGATGACTGGCGGCCGCGAAAAACACAAATCTGAGAGGACCCTCCAAAGCAACATTGTGATGAAGTTTCATCAAAATCCTTCAAGCGGTTTCAGAGGAGATGTCGATATTATAAAATTGCTAACAGACAGACAGACGGACGACGGACGAAAAGTGATCGCATAAGCCCTCCTGGCCTTTGGCCAGTAGAGCTAAAAACAACATCTAAAACAATGATCGCTTCAATTAGGAGTAACTGGCTCATCATCCTCATCGTTTTCTTCAATATCGTCATCGTCGTCTTCCTCATTATCAACAATCTGTGATGCATAAGGTGTGGAGTTGGGTGATCGTCCGAAATGTTCAGAGAACAAACTCTCCAGCTCCTAAAAAGAAAACATAGTTGTTTAAAATTGTTATCGTTTTAAAGCAAACTTTTATTTTTTACAGAACGTGGCATCACATTGCTACTGCCATCTGGTGTGGGTGTGGGTGTGTAGGGGGACTGGGGAGGTGAGACCGTGGAAGCGGGGCATGCAAATACTGGGCTTATTTGTCTTAAAGTCCGAGGTCGCGGCTATCTTTTTCTGGAAAATCCCTGACGGGTTCTCGGTGTTTACAGAAGAGCTAAAATCTATAGACTGTGTTACGACCTTTGCGCTTTATATTACACAGGGCTGATTTTACTAGCGACGTCTAACTGCAACTCACTTAGTGTGCCTATACTGGAGGAAAATAAGAAACCCAAAAAGACCTCGCTGAAAAAAAGTTTTTTCAATAACAACAACAATGCAAAACAGTGCATAAACAAGACGTCTAACTCTTATTAATATGGTAGTAACCTTTCTCATACAAAGATTTATACCTTTTTAGCTAAAATAATGACTTTGTAACTCCGTTATTTAAAACAGAAAGTAGCCCATTATTAATATGTTAATAATTAACCTTTCTCATACAAAGATTCATACCTTTTTAGCTAATATAATGACTTTGTAACTCCGTTATTCAAAACAGAAAGTAGCCCATGATACGTACATGTAATGTATACATTAAATTGTCATCTGTTTTTGCGCATTGAAACCAGGCCATTTATTTTGAGTTGTGTGCGAGGCCACAAAAAACAGAACGATTACTGTGTCATCCGTTTTTTTCCATCATGCGTAAATTTACATGCGTTGTTGCTTGATTGATTGATCGATTGATTGATTGATTGATTGAAGGGTTTCACGACGCACCAACATACAAAAAAAATGGCATATGTCATAAAAAGGAAAGCTCCCTCTCCATTTACATCAAGATAAAAAGTATGCAAAGTGAGCCAACATCCTCACCCCCATGTTCTGACTTCATCTCAACTAAGTGGAAGGAGCCACTGTGGTCTTACTCTACCTTGGATGTAAACTTGATCTTCTACTTTGGATGGTACCACCAACATGGTACCACAGGGGGGCGTAATTAACCAATGAACATGAAAATTTAATTGGGTTTTACGGTGCACAAACTAGTGGCACAAACACAGTATATATGAAATTACTCTATTCTATTGATTCTAGTATTCACTAGCGGATCCAGGGGGGGGGGGGGAGGGGGGGGGGGGGGGGGGGGGGGCGCACCCGGCGCACACACACCCCTAAAAATTCCGGATCATACATGTATGTCCATGTTACTGTAGATAAAATATCAAAACAATTTCGTTGCACGCCCTCAGTATAAAAAAAAATTCTCGCTCGACGCATAATGGCTAATGAGTGGTTTAATTACCACATTGTTAAATCCTTTTATTTGAAAATGGACTTTTTTTATTCATACATGTATGTCAATGTTATTGTAGATAAAATATCAAACAATTGCGTTGCACGCCCTCAGTATAAAAACAATTCTCGCTCACTCAACGCATAATGGCTAATGAGTGGTCTAATTACTATATTGTTAAATTCTTTTATTTGAAAACGGACTTTTTTTTATTCATACGTGTATGTCCATGTTACTGTAGATAAAATATCAAACAAGTTAGATGGACGCCCTCAGTATTTTTATTTTATTTGAAAACATACTTTTTTACCCTGTTAATGCAGTTTTATGAGGCTAGAGACGGACCCGAAAATTGACCAAAATATTACGCCCCCCCTAAGCTGAAATCCTGGATCCGCCCCTGGTATTATATTAACAAGAGAATCTTATTTGACCTATTCTATAGGGAATATAACTATTAATTGATATGAATTAATTATCCTGTTTCCATGTATTACATACATCATGTTGTAATCAGCAAGTCAAAGAATTAATATCATTCAACTTGGTTTAATATATACATATATATTAATGATAAGATAAGAAAATTATACAAATATTTAATTGGAAATTGTATTAAATTCTTCTAAAGTGGCTAAAAAAGCTTAGCCAAAAATGGCTAAACAAAAATCGAATCGGCTAAAGAAAATTGAGGTGGATTTGCCTTTTTTTGGTCCAATGAAGAGCCCAGAAATACATTTAATATGTAAGCGTGTGTACGCCGACTCTGCCCCCGAACTCCAGGCACATAATTAAACTGTGACAGTGACAGCCTATAGTTAGAATTATCGAACCTTTGGTGTACCACAATACTAAACAACAAGAGGCCCAAGAGGGCCTGTGGACGCTCTACTGGCTAATATGGCTCTTATGACATCAATGAAGCGAGTGACTATCGTCTTAAAGAGGCAAAATATAGCATTTTTAACTATATCAAGAGCAGTAACTCCGTCATTACTGGTTTGATCTGGCTGGTTTTCCAAGTTGACGTAGAGATAACAAAAATTTAAAAAAAATAAAAAAAATAAAAAAATAAAAAAAAATAAAAATAAAAATAAACAAAAAATATGAAAAAAAAAAATAATAAAAAAAAAAAAAAAGAAAAAAGAAATAAATAAAGAAATTGAAAAATTTTAAACAAGCATTGATGTAAAACTGTGACCCCTGGGGCGGGGCCAGATGTGACCCCAGGGTCAGCATTTGAACAAAATTGGTAAAGGACCATAAGCTTATAGCAACAGCAAAATATTAAACCTCTGGCTCTTGCAGTTTCAGAGAAGAAGATTTTTTAAGTTTTTCCCTATACATGTCTATGTAAAACATGTGACCCTTGGGGCGGGACCAAATGTGACCCCCGGGTCACCATTTGAACAAACTTGGTAAAGGACCATAAGCTTATAATAATTGTAAAATATCAAACCTCTGGCTCTTGTAGTTTCCGAGAAGAAGATTTTTTAAAAAAAAATCCTATATAAGTCTATGTAAAACTGTGACCCTCGGGGCGGGGACAAATTTGACCCCAGGGTCACCATTTGAACAAACTTAGTAGAGGACCGTAAGTTGATGCTACAAGTAATACATGAGAGCTCTGTGCCTTGTGGTTTCAGAGAAGAAGATTTTTTAAACTTTTTTCCTATATGTCTATATGAAAAACATGCAAAACCTCAATATACAAACTTTGGACCCCCGAGGCACGGCCATTTTTGACACCGGGGACTTTATTTGAACAAACTTGATAGTCTAGGCGTTGACGATCATTTTAAAAGAAAAACTGTTGAAATCTGTCGAGCGGTTCTGGAGAAGAAGATTTTTTAAGGTTTCGACCATATATGGTAATGGCAGCCATCTTGGATGTAGCGCCGACCTAATTTTAACAAATCTAAAAAGCATTCATCTAAGGATCATCCATTTGAAGTTTGGTCAAAATTAGCCAAGCGGTTTCTGATGAGAAGTCGTTTGAAGAATTCCCTATACATGTCTATGTAAAACATGTGACCCTTGGGGCGGGGCCAAATGTGACCCTAAGGTCACCATTTGAACAAACTTGGTAGAGGACCATAAGCTTATAGTAAATGCAAAATATCAAACCTCTGGCTGCTGTAGTTTCTGAGAAGAAGATTTTTTAAAAAAAAATCCTTTTTAAGTCTATGTAAATCTGTGACCCCCGGGGCGGGGACAAATTTGACCCCAGGGTCACCATTTGAACAAACTTAGTAGAGGACCATAAGCTGATGCTACATGTAATACATGAGAGCTCTGTGCCTTGTGGTTTCAGAGAAGAAGATTTTTTAAAGTTTTTTCCTATATGTCTATATGAAAAACATGCAAAACCTCAATATACAAATTTTGGACCCCCGGGGCACGGCCATTTTTGACCCCGGGGACTTTATTTGAACAAACTTGATAGTCTAGGCGTTGGCGATCATTTTAAAAGAAAAACTGTTGAAATCTGTCCAGCGGTTCTGGAGAAGAAGATTTTTTAAGGTTTCGACCATATATGGTAATGGCAGCCATCTTGGATGTAGCGTTGAACTAATTTTAACAAATCTAAAAAACATTCATCTAAGGATCATGCATGTGAAGTTTGGTCAAAATTAGCCAAGCGGTTTTTGAGGAGAAGTCGTTTGAAGAAAAGTTAACGGACGACAGACGACAGACGACAGACAGACAGACGACAGACGACAGACAGACGACGGACGACGGACAACACAGCATCCCATAAGCTCTGCTGGCCCTTGGCCAGTAGAGCTAAAAACGTGGCATTAACCTCTCCCACCACGGCTATCTACAATTTGTATTAATTAAAAATTAATTATTCTTATTATGTTATTATGTACATGTAGGGTACTTGATTAATACCAAAACAAAAGAAAACAAGAGGTCAATGACCTTGAAGCTATACTGATAGGTTTGTCACAAAATGTCACGGGTAGAGCGTACTGGTCGTATATAGCTCTTGTATCGGTTACACCCAAAATCTATTGTTCGAGTTGAAACAATTTCACAATATTCATGATCTATTCATGTAACACGTAAAAGCGTGCACATTTTAAGTGGCCGCCAGAGAGGCCGTGTCATAAGTTTAGTTTTGTGCTAATGCATGTAAACGTATAGGTATATTTTCCTTAAACGGCAAAATTGTATAAGGGGCCTGTCGTGTAGATTCAATACTGTAGATTTAGCCACGTTTGTCACGGACTGAACGGGGGAAATAATGATTTGGGCGTAATGTTTGCTATAAAACCCATTGTCTTCTAGCTATCGCCGGGATAATCGATAGTACTTTGTTGGAACAGAGATTGGACGGCAAATTTCACAGGCAACATGTGGTTAGTAGTTTTATCAAACTTTTATCGTATATTTGTATTCAGTGGGCGGCGCCATCTTGTTTGGCGGTTACGACATCCGGTTAGCATTGATGTTTCTCAAACATAACTTTAGACTAGCATATGATTTTGAAGTTACTTTATTAGATGTAATTATTGTAATTGATCATTAATTGTAAAACAATATTAATTTGATAACAGTGGATATTAGGTGCATTAGTTAACGTTGGCGTATAACTCGGTGATTGTAATACACGATTGTCAACATTAGTTAACAATGAGATGAGTGACAAGAATAAATGCGTGCATGCATAACTCAGTGAGTGTAATATATGAGTAATTTGATCATGTTTATATTACATGTATTAGGGGCATTGATTAACAGCGACGTACATAGCGTATACATGGCGTTGTAGAATATGTATACATTGCTACTCATCATTAGTACAGCTTACATATATTGATCGAATAATGATTTGTTTGGGTAATGGTAATTATGCAAGATTGTTATGTTTGTCAACCGACATCTAAAACGTATGTATAATTACAGCCTAAGCCATCCAGGATATAAGCCATCCAGGGTTGGAGTAAGCCATCTAGGTTTGGATATCCAGGAGTGGAGCTAAGCTTCCACGAATAACGTTACAAGCGGTGGAGACGGTCCCCGTACCTGCGCAGCCAGGTTTTACTAACGACAACCCCCGGGACACAAGGTGGGCCCGTTACCAGTCCTCACTGGAGGAATATCATTCACAATCTCAGTGGAGATTAACTATCATTGCATCGCGTCATCAACCCTTACAGAAGGCATTTGATGACAATCATCCATTGAATTCGCGCATCATCATCTTCATGAGCTCTCGCGCATCACAGTTATCGCGCTAGATCAACATTGTTATAGCTTTAACAACACTTTAGTGTCTTAGACATTCAGTATTTATAACAATACTAAGAACGTCTTAAACGTTCAGGAGAACATTCTTTTCATAGTTCATTTGTGTATTCGCTTGTTTTTTTAGATAATTGTATATATATTAAACATATTTTAAAAGTTGCATTAAACTTATGTAAATGCATTCACCGTCATTGATTCTTTCCTGAGTTAGCCCAACCACTAAGGTCATCCTGTGACAAGGTTTTTGATAGCTAGATCAGCATTCCTGTGAAGTTACATGAAAATCCGTCAAGTAGTTTCAGAGGAGAAGTCGCTACAAGTTTTCATTATATAACTACGTAAACAAAGATGGCCAATGGAGGCCATGTTTAATGTCAAATCAAAATATTTTTGACAATGATCAACATCATGTCATACTGATCATTTTAGAAAAAGTCCCATATCAATATCACTTATAGTTTTCAAGAAGTAGTCGCTACAAACTTGTTTTTGAAAATCTATTTTTAAATATGGTGGTCATCTTGAATTTTCGGCCAACCTGAAAGTTTGCTAGGATCAATTAGACATCAAGAGCAACATTCCTGTGAAGTTTCATCAAAATCCGTCAAGTAGTTTCAGAAGAATAGTCGCTAAAAGTTTTTAGTAGATAACTCTATGTAAACAAAGATGGCCACTGACAGCCATTTTTAACATCAAATCAAATCGATTTTCGACAAGGTCCAACATCATGTCATGCTGATCATTTTAGGAAAAGTCCCATATCAATATCACTTATAGTTTTCAAGAAGTAGTCGCTACAAACTTTTTTGAGAATCTATTTTTTTGCCATGGTGGCCATCTTGAATTTCCGGCCGACCTGAAATTTTGCTAGGATCAATTAGACAGCAAGAGCAACATTCGTGAGAAGTTTCATAAAAATCCGTCAAGTAGTTTCAGAGGAGTAGTCGCTACAAGTTTTTACTAAATAACTCTATGTCGAAGATGGCCACTGGCAGCCATGTTTAACATCGAATCGAAATAATGTTCGACAAGGATCAACATCATGTCATACTGATCATTTTAGGAAAAGACGCATATCAATATCACTTATAGTTTACAAGAAGTAGTCGCTACAAACTTGCTTTTTGAAAATTAATTTTTAGCCGCGGCGGCCATCTTGAATTTCCGGCCAACCTGAAATTTTGCTAGGATCAATTAGACATCAAGAGCAACATTCCTGTGAAGTTATATGAAAATCCGTCAAGCAGTTTCAGATGAGTAGTTGCTACAATATTTCATTATATAACTCTATGTAAACAAAGATGGCCGCTGGTGGCCATGTTTAACGTCGCATCAAAATATTTTTCGACAAGGATCAACATCATTCCATACTGATCATTTTAGAAAAAGTCTCATATCAATATCACTTATAGTTTTCAAGAAGTAGTCGCTACAAACTTGTTTTTTTGAAAATCTATTTTTAGCTGTGGTGGCCATCTTGAATTTCCGATCAACCTGAAATGTTGCTAGGATAATTTAGACATCAAAAGCAACATTCCTGTGAAGTTTCATGGAAATCCGTCAAATAGTTTCAGAGGAGTAGTCACTACAAGTTTTTACTAAATAACTCTATGTCAAAGATTGACGCTGGCAGCCATGTTTAACATCGAATCGAAACAATTTTCGACAAGGACCAACATCATGTCATGCTGATCATTTTAGAAAAAGTCCCATATCAATATCAGTTAGAGTTTTCAAGAAATAGTCGCTACAAACTTGTTTTTTAAAAATCTATTTTTAGATTTGGTGGCCATCTTGGATTTCACATCAACATGAATTTTTGCTAGGATCAACTAGACTTCAAGGGCAAAATTTCTATAAAGTTTCATGAAAATCCATTCAGTAGTTTTAGAGGAGTAGTCGCTGAAAAAAAAGGTTACGGACAGACAGACGACGGACACCGCACCACGGCATAAGCTCTGCTGATCTCTGATCAGTAGAGCTAAAAATCGGAAACGGATAATCTATACCGTATATTTCAATTGGTAAATATATCTATATTGTATATCAGTTTTAATTTAATGCGGATGGAATAATTACAATGTGCAAATACATACTACATGTACCCGACCACATGTGTAATCATTTTGTACGTGTTGATAACACAGGCAAACTTGTATAAGGTTTACATTTAAAATAAGCTAGCAATGATGGAATGTTTACCTAGACATATAAAAAATAACAACAGGCCCAAGAGGGCCTGTGGACGCTCTACTGGCTAATATGGCTCTTATAACATCAATGAAATGAAATGAATGTTGTTTAATGGCTCATCAACACAGTATAGGTTATTTAGAGCCGCCCCAGAGAGAGGGGAAGGATACATAGGAATCCGGGAACCTGCCTTACTCTTATTATCGAATAGATTCCTATGGTTCTTTAACGTGCTCGGAGGATAGACCGATACACGGGACCGCCCAGTTTACGTCCCCATCCGACGGACGAGGCTAAGGTAATGAAGCGAGTGACTATCGTCTTAAAGAGGGAAAATATAGCATTTTTAACTAAATCAAGAACCATAACTCCGCCATTACTGGTCCGATCTGGCTGGTTTTCGAAGTTGGCCAGTAGAGATAATAACAAGCGGTCAATAATCTTGAAGCTCTACTGATAGGTTGTTGATACCTAGATCAGTATTTCTGTGAAGTTTCATGAAAATATGTCCAGTAGTTTCAGAGTAGTCGCTACACGTTTTCATTATATAACTCTATGTAAACAAAGATGGCGGCCATGTTTAACGTCAAATCAAAATAATTTTTGACAATGATCAACATTATGTCATACTGACCATTATAGAACAAGTCCCATATCAATATCACTTATAGTTTTCAAGAAGTAGTAGCCACAAACTTGCATTTTGAAAATCTATTTTTAGCTATGGTGGCCATCTTGAATTTTCGGGCGACCTGAAATTCTCCTAGGATCAATTAAGCATCAAGAGCAACATTTCTGTGAAGTTTCATGAAAATCCGTCTAGTAGTTACAGAGGAGTAGTCGCTACAAGTTTTTACTAGATAACTCGATGTAAACAAAGATGGCCGATGACAGCCATGTTTAACATCGAATCAAAGCAATTTTCGACAAGGACCAACATCATGTCATGTTGATCATTTTAGAAAAAGTCCCATATCAAGATCACTTATAGTTTTCAAGAAGTAGTCGCTACAAACTTGTTTTTTGAAAATCTATTTTTAGCCATGGTGGCCATCTTGAATTTCCGGCCGACCTGAAGTTTTGCTAGGATCAATTAGACATAAAGAGCAACATTCGTGTGAAGTTTCATGAAAATCTGTCAAGTAGTTTCAGAGGAGTAGTCGCTACAAGTTGTCATTATATAACTCTTTATAAACAAAGATGGCCGCTGGCAGCCATGTTTAACGTCGAATCAAAATAATCTTTGACAAGGATCAACATCATGTCATGCTGATATTTTGTGAAAAGACGCATATCAATATCACTTATAGTTTACAAGAAG